>LUCH01000548.1:0-80622 GCA_013368495.1 Paragonimus heterotremus
TATTATTATTATTATTATTCATCAATACCATCAACAGCTAGTAAGATAATGACATGGTCACATATTCGTGAGACTCCACTGAAGAGGGATGGTAGGCGCCGCCTGTCAAGGTGAGGTCTTTATGCTTGACGAATTAGCTAGCGGGAAACGCTGTCTAATGCGACACCTCGTTATAATTAATGAAGACTAAACCCAGATGATTGTCAGATACTCTAATTTTCACTCCTACCCTTGTGAACAGTCGTGACATAGAGACACTCGGCTGACGATACCGGAATTAGGCTTAGAAGAGGTGTACACGATTTACCATGGTCCATAACACAGAGACCTGGTCAAATAAACAGGAAAGAGGCAAATACACTCACAACGGTTCCCATTTGTCAACATACATTAAAAGGGTTGGTGGACTGAACAACACCACGAATCGTCAGTAAGCATCGTCAAATTTGTCAGTGGAAACAACGGTAATGATGGCGAATACCAGATAACAGTTGAGTACATGGAAAGTTCGGCACACCGCACATTGCTCGGTGGGAGTGCTGAGGATTAGAAATCCCAGTGTCGACAGGAAGACGTGATCTTAGGTTTCACAAGCAAGATCAAAGGAAGCTATTCTCCAGATTGAAGGCACGAGGACAACTAGTATTCGTGACTGGAAATGCGCTCCAAATTGGAAACCTAGTGCATTCTGCAGCATGCCTACGTCAATGAAATTGTTAATTTTTGCGCACGAACTTTCAGCGTTGGCTGTAGTCTTTCTATTAACCTCGACTACTCATCAGTGATGAGAGTAAACGAAATATTGACATATCATAACAAGTGTTTTCTTTCTGCATTGATGAAGTTATTAAAGGGAACCCAGTGTTTCAAACAACACAGACGATTCTTGGCCCACGACACTGGTCTGACTTTTCGGGTGGCTAAAGCTTGAGCTAAACGCAGTGTTTAGTTGTATAACGTTAAGTATAAAACGTGATATGCGATTGTCGGATGACATAAGTCTTCAGTGATTGGAATGTAAATTGCAATGAGCGATTCAGGTTACTCGTTCCCACGTGTGGCCGTAGGGTGGTGCTTGTGTGATCTGTTGCTCGACTCAGTTCGGGAAGTGCTTTGTGACCGTTGTTCACGACCATCGCTCAAGTCCCTCTATATAAAATGTTCCATATCTACATCGATATTCACAAGCAAGGGTAGACTTTGATGAATTGAACACCCGTTAGTACACATCGGGTGTTCCATTCCGAATTGTTCTGAACAAGGACACCGGAGGAAATGCATTATAGGTTCTTGCGGTAGAAGTGGCTAGACGGCGCCGAATTCGTTACTTTCACCTACAGCTCGATTGTTTGCCTGCAAGGTGCAGGCACCTTGGGGTTGTATGTTTGAATATATAGATGTAGCTAGTTTTAGTGGTTAGGTCCCCTCCCCTTTCCCTTTTTTCTTCTCCCTTCCTAAACAAGGTTTGCGTTATTCTTCTTCGTGGTTGTGTGGCAGCTAAGCGTCAATGTGAACCACTGACGTATTGCTGTCTATGATGATGATGAATTTATTGGCAGTAGTCGGCATAATATCTTGTTATACCATTGTTTGATCAAGTATTTACGTATTATCACTACTCAATAGATTAATGAGTATTGTTCTGTGTTTGATCTCCAGTCGGCCAATGAGTATCTGACATACGCTCATATTTGTGTGGAGGGAAGCATCAAACTATCACCGGCGTAAAAATATTTTCAGATTTTATGAACGGAAGTTCTGAAGGCACGACTAACATAACGTGACAAGATCGATTACATTTGGAAAGTAGACGTCTTAACCAATGAATGAATGTAGCTGAAATTTCGCCTACTGAGAGTTATAAAAAATCAATGAAACGTAATACCGTAGCTGAACTGTTGATTGGAAATTAGTTTTGGTTGAGCTGTATTAAATCTGTAGACATTTGGCTGTATCCATATTGTGATATGCTACCTACCACCCTCACTGAACCTATACAACTGTGTTGTATTTAGCCTGATGATGAATCACCTAGAAAAAAAATGTTTACCACGTGTTCTCTTCTCATATTTTCACATTCGGTAAATGTGGACCAGGAAACAAAGCCATCCTCGGCCATATTCAGTAGTAATCTGCTGCTGTCCTCATCACTGTCACGTAGGATATTCTTTCGTCTATTGAATCGGTTGAATAGATAACAAACTTCAGGAATGTCTGTCTTGATGATAGCAGTGAGTACAGCTGAGATCACAGTTAGTTTTACATTTAAAACAATAGCATCACCAATTGTTTCAATTATTGCCACTTGGAGATAATTCCAACCATTGTGTCACACTTTTTAACCACAATACACACGCCCCATCATTTCTGAACATGACACAAAAGCATTACATAAACTCTGTCCAGATGTACAATGGTTCAACGGAGACCGAACCAATTATATGCAGAGTTGTAAGAAAGGTTCTTGCAAGTACGAAATTAAAATAATACAGACCACTAGTTGCAATTCAGTCCAGTCTGGTCATTCGTAGTCTTGTATCATCCTAGTATTTCCAACTCGTTTTGACTTCTTTAGTGGCTGAGAGAGTCACTTGATAAAGAATCAAGGAAATTGCATGGCATCATGTGAACACGAAGAGTAAAATTAGCATAACTGGAAGCAATCGACTATGTAAATAAACGGCGTAAGACCCCATAAACAGCTGCTACTAACATTAGAGTACTGAGCTACCCAAACGAGAGCAAACCAGAACAAGAATCTGTGCGGCACTAAGCAATCTCAATTCACTGGAAAAACAGCATATTTTTTTATAGAAGAACCACAGTATTTACGATTGCTATTAAGCAATAGGCGTACACGCGTTCTGATTGACCAGTTTGTTGCTGTGTTGTTCCACGACCTTACATCAAACAACTCGGGTGCTGGAAACAGATATGCAATCAACAGCAGCTGATTGGTTGGCGCCAGGTTGACCATAATTCCGTCTGTAGCAGCTTGTGCGCGAAACCTGATTGACTGAACCTTCGCCAATAAAAGAAACCGCTCCAGTCCAATCTCATTACGCTAACCGTCTATTTAGTGCTCATACAAATAGGTTTACCATAAAAACTACCTCACAGAATCGAACATTTATACCGTAAATCGCAGACTGGAAGCTGACACTGGGTGATGTTAATATATCGTTTACTATTTCCATTCGCGAAAACAAAACGTTGCACTGAGGAAAACATACCGATAACTACCTTGCTCTTTGGCTCCCAGCTGAAAAAATGAGAATCGGGGTAAATTTGGTAAACTTGTAGACCACGTAATAGATTAATCAGGAACAGGTTTCAGTAAGTAAGATGAATTTGTGGCTTCACTGAGAAAACAGAGGTCTATAATTAAAACCCCATAGTTTTATCCGCTCATGGCTTCTATACAGCTACGTTGAGTCAGCACGCTGTTTTCTAGTGATATCGTACATGACAGAGATGGTTATTCGTTCCAGAATCTGTATTGTCCATCCCTGCACATCCAGAGGGTCGTTGCTTACTATCATCTCGCGATGTACGTGCAAGTGGATCTAGCGATATTAATTTCAGCAACAGTTATATCTTTTTAGTTCCGAGAGAACCTTACGTCTCTCCTACGAGGGTGAGTTTCATGACTGATGCGGTCCACTTAAAGCCGTATCACACTGCACTTCGTTCATAGGGGCAACTATGAGTTAGTCACTGCCCCTTTCGAGCGTCTCCACAATGCGCCCGATGCAAGTGCATTTACGTCCACCAGCCATGTGTTAGTGAAGTAATGAGAAGGTTGTAAAAGATGGTTTGCTTTCCTATTACAGCCCGAGGTCGACCACCAACTCCAAAGCCCCTTCCGTGTGGATGTAAGATCCGCAGACAACTCTAACAATCTGCAGCCCATCACCGGTCAAAGAAACCAACAAATTGAACATCACCCACAATTGATCGCAGCTGTCGCATTCCAGTCGGCCCCTTTCGATCAGCAGAAGCACTAAACTCGACCTTCGCTCTCATTAGAGCTCGTCAGTAGTGCATATCCTTGCCACCGCCAGGACTAGAACTCCGACCACAATTTCATGAAGCAACCATGTTGACCACTACGCCATTGACCTCACATTAGCAAGCACGACCGAATTATCATATGTGAACGCTCAACCACTTTCGCTTGTGAGTAATGATCAGGTTGCCCGATCGCCTCGAGAGGAGACACAGTTACTGTCTGTTCACTCCAATCGATGACCCCTCGACTAAGACTTCTCTCCAAGTTGAAATCACAGAAATCATTGACTTATTGAGAAGTATTTTATTACTGATGAGTAGTAAGGGATTTTGATTTTTCATATAGATTGAACATCACCCACAAATGATCGCGGCTGTCGCATTCCCATAGGCAGATAGTGCTTCTTTTCGAAAGGGGCCGACTAGAAAGTCTATGGGAATGCGACAGCTGCGATTAATTGTGGGTGATGTTCAATCTATGTGAAAAATCAAAATCGCCTACTACTAATCAGAAACCAATAAAGTCCGCACTTTGATAGATTCCAGAGATCTGGGTTTGAGGTCCTCTGACCAATCTTGCTCGTTAATCTCGTCCTAAAAGGTAAAGTCGTTGACGCTCCGGATAACCCATGATGCTTTCTTGATCAAATAACCAACACGAACTGCGCTAATTAAGATATACTATTCCTTAGCGTTAGCTAAGCCAATCATGTTCCTGCCGTCAAGTCAAAAATTTCAACGTGAAATTTCTGATATGTTAAGTTGAATAGCTGTAAAATACAACAGAAAACCATGTACCGAGGAAGGAAGCAGACATGTAAAAGGTTACAGACAAGACTGACTAAAACCAACCGTTCTAAAGACGGCCGCGGAGTTGCTACACTAATCTCTTTCTGAGATTTATTTACCTGATGTCTCCACAGGATAAAACTATTGAAAAACAGTACACATCATACGAAAGAGAACTACCAAATTTCGCACAAGTTGTACACCTCCGCTGTTCACATCCCTACCTGGAAGCTATTTTTTCGCCTTAATTTCTTGATTACTCAACGTACTTGCCTCGTACTTTATTCCCTGGTCTGTTATGCAGTTTTGCACGCCTAAAGCACCTGTCTCCTTATATTGGTATTTTAAGTAGACAACTCTATAACTTTCTTGTTCCCCACGACTTCAGAGTACGTGGAAAGTTTACAACAGACACCATGCACAACAGTGTACCAGCTTAGCTCTGACTTTTAGAATGTACAATTCTGCTGCTTCAATGAGATCCCTACAACCTTCTTCCGTCATTCGTTACCTAACTCGAGTTCTGAATTATCGTCCTATATAACACGCACCCTTATATGTAAGTAGTATAGCACGACCCGTGCGAGTGAGAATTAGAGAGCAGGTCTCAATGCCAAGAAGAGGAGAAACTAGAAGCGACTCTTGGAAACGTGTATATGCACCATGTGGGACGTGTCCTCAGGGCGAACGACGATTTACTGCTAGCCAACGGTCGCACACACTTCCAACGATAGGATCGTTGGAATGAATCACATTACGTTGTCACTCGCAACAAGTATATCGAAGGAAATTTTGCTGCTTCTCAATCAGAACGCCAGTTTCTGTTTCTTCAAGCAGTCCGTAGATGGAGAAGCCACGGGAAGTCTGTTAGGGCCAATGTAAGCAGGAGTATTTATGTTAATACTGGATCGTCTCTTTCTGTTACGTACGCAATCGTTTGACCCAAAAGCGAAAACGAGAAGACGTGTTAACGCCGTTTACTGATAAACGAGTCAAAATTAGGCCACGTAGGATCTAAATATATATTACGAAACGATTACCATACAAGGCCAACAAGATGCAAGACAAATGAGACGAGACGGTCTTATAAGATAGTCAAGCGCAGAGTGAATCAAATGAAACGGTCATATATGGCAATCACGTGACGGAAGGCATCAAAAAACAAACGCGAGAAAAAACAGTCCAGATAACGTACAGAGGTTCGACTGGACGGCTGCAATCTGATGGGCTGTGTGAAACCATACTATCCGAAGCTGGGTCGGTCGATCCTAACAGCTAAAAACTGAACAGAACTTAGCTTCGCTCCTTCAAAGTACAACTTCAGAGCTAGGGCATTCCCATTCCTACCTTATTTACCGCAGTTACCCTCACATGCATGAGTGACACTGGTGAGATATCGGCGAGGATAACAAAAGCACGAGTTGCTTTTGCTAGCCTGCGTCGTCTGTGGCGTCGAAAAGACATTCAGTTGCAGTTAAAAGGAAGGGCATATGCTGTACGTTTCACTTTGCTCTATGGTTCAGGGACGTGGCCTGTTCGTAACGAGGATGCAAGCAGACTTGCTGTGTTTGACTATCGGTGTCTCCGCTAATCAGCCCACATTAAGTAGACTGATCGCGTGGGCAATGTGGCCGTTCGCCGGCGCGTACTCAGGAACACTCGATCAATTGGTCAACTAATCGCGTTGCACTGCCAATGATGATTGGGTCACCTGCTCCGCATGCTAACTGAGCGTTTACCGTGGCAGACGTTATTCACTGAGACCACCGTGTGGTGGTCAAGTAATGAGGCGACTACAGAATATAAAGACCATGATTGTCCCATTGAATAGGATAGGTGTCGTCTGTCTGGCTGGGGTTCTCGTGAGCACTCAAATCGCCGATTAGAAACTCCATCCGCGATGGCAACATGTCGCAGGCAATAGCGTACCTGCAATCATACCATTTCCAGTCCATCTGCCTAGTCTTCTCTTATTAGATAATAACCCTCTCAGTAAGGTTTTGTTCCTCTACTATCTTCCACGACACTGTTAGGGTGAGCGGCGGCCCGAGCCACAGCAGTTTCTGGTTAGGCTGAAGGTCGTTGTGATGATGATGACACTGAAGAAGACAAGCTTGCCATATTGCAAGAGTCACGTCGAGAATACATTAATATTCATACATAAATAAGTAGTAGGTAACCTGGTGCAACACCTGACTAACTACCATCATAACCTGAAGGTTATGCGCGAAGTTGAGGTCAACAACTGCCTGCCATTTCTAGACGTGCTCATGAGTCGCCCACGGAACGGTTCAGTTAGAAGCGCCACCTATAAAAAAATGTCACGTGGTCCGGTGAATTCCTGAACTTAAGTAGCTTCACATCGGTTCAACATACTGTTCACACGAGCAAGGTGAATCTGTACTCGGGACAGTCTTACGGAGGAACTAAAGACTTAATCACTTCTGTTGTACGACCGAATAATTACCCTCAAAATTTCATAGAGAGAAACAACAGACAAAAAGCACCATGCGAAGAAAGGAAGGTCTACATAGCGGGTACATCATGCATCAAACAACACGACTAAGAAATTCGACTGAACGAACACTGAATGCAGCTGAACTCCGTGTAATCGTTCGGACTCAGAAGTTACCAGTGCCCTCAATCAACGAAGACCAACCTATCGGTACCACCTCACATAGAGAGAGAGTTATATACGCAGAACCGACAGACGCCTGGTCACTAGAATAAAGAAACATTTGTCTGAGTGGGTCGGTGTTACCGGAGAACGATAGTGGTGCTTAAACAAGTAAACAGCCAGTTTCCATAGGCATGTCTCCGATCACCGGTCACGCAGTGGATTCGGCTTGAGCATGCAGAATCCTGTTATGTCATTCCAATCCAATATTTCTGTGATTTGTCGAGGCAGTTACAATCACTCAGCTCAGGCCAGCTGTTGTGTCCCTACTCGGGCGCAATCTAAATCAAGCTAGACAGGCAATAACAGTGGTGGAGAGAACACGTGACACAGTAGCAGTACATACTATATTCTGACATTTACAAGCAGTAGTGTCATTCCCAAGTGCATGGACGAATGAGGCGTTGGTCGACGAAGGCACGACCAATCGGAACGCAGCCCGAATCCTAACATGACCGTCGGACACACACAGGGGGCCTAGATGCGTACACAACACCAGCTGTGTTCAGAAACCAGTATTCGTTAACTTGACCTTTCCCAGAACGTAATGGTTTATCCTAACCCGTTAATTGATTGACCATCGTCGTAATTTTTTTGCTGCCACGAAAACTGACTTATGGTAATGTAAATTTGGTGCCGATAAGTCAATACGAAATGCTTGCACCTACCACGTCACCCGTTCTAACTGTTTTGTCCAAATCTTTTTTTATTGTCAGCGGACTCATCTCACGAGGGCGCAAATCCATGAGAGGAATGCAATCCACAGCGTGTAGCCTACTGGATTCAGTTGCCCATCATTTGTTCATCTCAGGCCTTACGCCAGTAGAGTGGGGCATCAAGAAAGTGTTCGATCTGGAAGGCGATTAATTAACACCTCCAGACACTGGACAAACGAACTTGAGTATTTTATTGCCAAAATATGAGTTTCCCAACTGGACACAAGCATCGATCGATGTCTAGCTGGGAACAGTTTACCTCCTCCCTTCTTCAGTCGTTAAACATACGAGCGAAAAAAACCACTTAACGTGGTACATAAAGTACATTGTTGACATGAACAGCATGTTCAGCTGATAGCATCTTAGGTCGTTTGAAGTGGTCTACCATGAACTTGAGAGTTTGACTCACTAAATAGAACACATCTTTAGCGTATATGAGCTTGTGCCGACTGGATAGCAGAACATTAGTTTTCACACTTCCGGAATGAGCGTGCTAATAATTGCCTCACTCAATCCATACTACTACAGTTAGACATGATCAGACCATCGTTCCTAAGCCTTCAGTTGCCACTCGATACGAGAAGTTCTACCACCTGATCTGATATTTTCAAACGAGCAGTACCGATGTGAAGGTACACTTTAGAAGATGAAAGTTTAAACGTAATGGTTCAATGGACATACTGGAGCCGTTCTGCAGTATTTTTCAATTAAAACTAGGTATTTGATCACGGCTTTCGCATTCGATTACGTAATGAACAAGCTAGATTCAAAAATGAACGCCAGATATAAGCGGTAAACGATAGCCTTGCAAGTGCTAACCGGACGTCGCGGATAAGTGTTTGTGCACATCAGAAATAACGTTAGCCGAAGTTGCGTCAAAATAGCCTCGCATTGTGCATCACGAAAGGTACCCATCCAAATCCCCTCCCCCCCAAATTCAAACGCGTGAACGAGATAGGAATAAAACAAAAAAGTGTGCAGGCATCCGTCAAAGAATAAGCAGTCTAAACCACGGTTACTGACCAACTCGATCAGAATAATAGTAGTAAGAATAAGGTTAGTAATATTGATAATAATGATAATAACAATAATGGTGGCAAATCGCGCTGCACATACCTACAATAGTTGGAGGTGGCTAATTAATGCGCACGATTGGAGCGACAGATACGCGTGCACCCATGCACACGCACAACTGAGCGAGCGAGCGAATGCGCGCGACACTGCCAAAATAAAGCAGTACAAGACAAGAAAGCACAGCTAGACCGCACAGCAAAACATCCGCGTGTGCCCGGTTACCATCGCGATGCGCGGACGCATTCTAATAGTGATGGACGACGGATAGTACGGACGTGAGCGGAGATGAGGGTGCAGCACAGCTGACGGGTTCGGGCGCTCGTCTGAATCACAGCCAATGCGGATGATCAAGCCGGTCCAAAATAACGCATCTTAAGTGGTCAGGATAGAGGGAATGAAGACCAAGGGGAGGGGATAAGTGAGATAAGTGGAATCTGTGTATCTCAGACAGAGAGAGAGAGGAGGGTGATAAATGTTACACAAACTATAGCCAAGACACGAGTTGTACATATTGCTGCTTGTCATAGAGAGAGAACACTATCGTCAAAATTTGTGTGTGTAAAGACTAAGCCAGTTCGTATACGACAGTTGCACAAACGCACACGAATACATTCACAAGCATCTGTTAATCAAGAATCGAAACCATAAGTTCAGAGTTCGAACGATAGCAGAAATAATGGGTTGACGATAATAGAATTGCGGCATAAAAATAAGATTCTTTTTCTCGTAGAGTGAAAAAAATAGTTGTGGAAATCAGATGCTGTCCGGGCAGCTTGAAATGAGGTGAAGGAATTAACTAGGGGTCGAGACGACAAAGTTAGAAAACCTCTGGATGACAGTGAGAACTGATGAAGTGGCGCATGCGCGCAGAAAGAAACAGAACTGGGACCGGAAAACTATAGCAGTGTGGCAGAGAACGTAGGCAGGTAACCACGTGATCAAATACTGCAAACAGATAAACATATACAAACATATAAACACAACGATTATCGAAGCTGATCTGTCAGTAGAAAAAAAAGAAAGAGAACAAAGAAAACACTGGTGGAAACTGGTCCTGAATACGTATCGTATATCTATAGTCATGTCAACAACGACGACAACAACAGTGTTGATAACAATGATAGTAGACAACCTACGGAAGGCGGACTCACAAATCTGGTAATCTGAGGGAACATGTTAACGAGTCGTTAGTATTGTGCTGTATCTAACAGTCCAGTGACGTTAGCCCGAACGCGCACAGATTTGACAAAACATAAAAGCGATAGCCTAGATAATGATAAGGCCACACAACAGGACAGCGAGCTGATTGGCTGGGAGGAGTGGAGAATCCATTCTACCGGATCTCATTGGTGAAATGCGTTCCGAACACAAAATGAGATTAAAAGTAAACTAGAAGAAAATAACTAGCTAGCTGTATGATAAGTCACATCTACATCCACACGGAGAGACTGAGATGTGATGAGCTGACGTGTGCTCCCCGGTAGAAGTTTTGACATCGTTGAACAACGCGATTGGACTACACTGGGGATCAATCCGAACCACAGAGTCTGGCAGGGGATAACACCGGGAACTGGATTGCAGAAGACAACTACAACAAGTGTGTATAGACAGGAAAGAGGAAATGAAGAGACTAGTAAAATAAAGGCGCATTGCCATATCTGATTGATATCAGGAAAGAGGGTCGGTCAACAAGAAGAAAACGTAAACTGATACAGAGACGGGATAAAAAAATGCATATGTTTGGTTGTTTAACTTAGAGATAGCAATCGAGTCAGGGAACAGAAGGAAACACGAGAGGACTGGTGGTAGTGCATCAATTCAAATTATCGTCAACCACTGTGGCTGAAGAATATAAGTTATACTGTCAACAGAACACACATTGAAATTGGGTACAGCAAACAAGGCCGGTAAGAGCTGGGCCATGCTATTCAGATAATCAGGCGCTTTGGTATTGCGAGTGAGACGACCAGCAGACGGAACCGCATGTTCTGATCTGAATATCGTCGTTTGTGAACAATGGCGGGGGGATGATTTTCGATGAGACGAAAACAGAAATCTGTATAATAAAAGAGTAAGGCGAAAGAAGAAATCAAAAAAGGAAACTATTACTAGTTAGGTTTTTTTTAGCTTACACGACAGAATAACACTGGATACTGTGACTAAGCAGATACACAATGATGAGTGACAGAATACAGGAACTTATTTCGTTAAAACCAAGTTATCTACAGCTCCAGTAATTAAGAACAGAATTTCCCCTTAGTTGCTTACAGTGTACTACAGAATCTGTGCATACAGTACTAAGACTCTTCAACAGCAAAACAAAATGACGACAGACATTATCTAACTGTAACTGCACAATTGTTAGTATAAAACAAAGTGTCCCCTCTTCTATTTGATAAAATCCAGTACACCGCTAGATTAATACATTGTTTAAGACTAAATATGATTGATTAGAAGTGTCATAATTACCCAGTTTGAAATAATATGAACGTAAGATTGTTTAGGTGAGTTAATATCAAAATAACACAAAAAGAGTCACAATAACTAAGGGTTAACGCATAATTTCCTGAGAACATAGATCTGATGGCAGTCTTAGTTGTCATAAGTGCACTTGGGCAATTACTGCTCATCTTTTGGGCAGTAGAAATGATGAGAAGGACGCATGAAGCACGACCTTTTAGTTGATCAATACACGGATCTGTTAATGCAGTGTCACCGGATGCATCCACAAGTTGCAAGCTGAATAATGAGTATAATTCGGCCCACAATGCTATTCGCATGAAGCTCCGGAAACAACTGTGAAAGGAGCACAAAGCCTGATAAACACAACACCCTACTGAGATGGAACAAGCCGCAACCACCGGTAACCCTTGGAGGGTTTTCCATCTCCTCCAAGAAACTGGTAGCTGGAGGACAAATGTAGGCGAGGTCATCCGCGAAGCCAATGATGAGCCCATTCAAAACCTTCAACGACGTTTAGGACGCTGAGCTAAGCATTTCCAGCAACAGTTCAGGTGGTCACCCGTGTCATTGACTAAACCTTCCAACCCTGTTTACGTTGAATGATCTGTTGACGTTTTCCCGCCTCCAGAAACAGATGTCTTTCTCGGGATCAAGCTTCTGAAACGTCACAAGGCATCCGGCCAGATGAACTCCCTCCTGTTCTTCTTGTATATAGAGGGCCAGTCTTAGTTAAGCAGCTCACGATCTTGCCTCAAAACCTCTAGGTCGGTAAAGTTGTTCCAAGTGGCTAGGATTTGGCTAACACCGTCCTCGTTTCCAAAAAGGGCTCACGCACTTCGTGTGCAAATCACCGAGTGATCAGCCCAGTTCCTATTGCGTCAAACTTGATCGCAGCCGTTGTGTTTTGCAAACTAAGCGAAACGCGCAAACAACATATCCGTGAGGAGCAGGTTCAGTTTCGCCCTGGATGTGATTGCATTCATCACATCTTCACAACTCACCGGAAGCTGGAACTCCGCCATTCGTATAAAAGACCAACAGTTGTTGTCTACGTGGAAATCAGATGGACTTTCGAATCGGTTGGTAAATGTGTATTCTCGGACTGTCTCTTGAACAAGGGTCTGTCTGAGATGCATGTGAACATCCTGACCTCAGACTAGGTTAGAGCTTAGAGCAGTGTATCGCCCAACTTTAGCATCTCAAGTTGAGTGCAACAAGGTTGTCCAGCCTGCCCCTTCATGTACAACTTTGCAGTAGACAAGATCCCGAGTGTACCCTGACAAACGGCGAATACGATAGTATGAATCTGCCCCCAGGCACTCCACTTCGAGAAACGAAGTATGCAGACGACATCGTCTTAATCTGCGAGGGCTCACAGGTAGCCCAGAACATCTTAGACAACATCACAGGCTTCAGTTTGTCAGTTTCATATGGCCTCCGGACATGCTAAGTGCAAGGTGCCGCCGCAAGATCGTCAGGGCTCTGCGTCTGCCCTCACCTTTGGTGATGAGCCATTTCAGATAGTAGAGAAGTTCATGTATCTTGGTGGCTGTATCAGCCTTGATGGAGTTGTGGTGGATTGTCAGGCCGGAGGTGCGAGTATTCAAACAGTCGGCGGAGTGTCTCAACGCGGGGAGAAGCACGTCGACACACCCTCAACCATCAAATGGCGGACAACGGGGGCGATCGGATGAAACATCGCTCGACCGGATCAGACGAACGGGCGAGACATGACAGACAAAATAGAATGGATAACGAAATCGGAGGCGTGATTATTCCAACACTCGCGGGAATATCTCGACACTGCCGTGGAATACGATCAAAGCCCAATGTGGATATATGGAGGATAACACGAACGACCGGACGAACCATCACTCAACAAAATCGGACCAACAGACGAAGATTGGCAGGCGGAAAACCTCCGGATAGAAGGTGCCGATCACACACGTAAACCGGGCCGAAGTGCACATGACGCGTGAGCGGAAAGCTGGGGATGTTGTGGGCTGGAATGCTGACTCATAAGCGTGAGCGTGCGCGTAGCATGTGAACTAGAGTATGGACAATAAATATTGTGCTTTATTGGACGCCTTTTCGCTACAGAATGTCTAGTGAGATCAAGAGTCGCATAGCAAGGTTCGGGTAGCTTTGGTTAACTTACGCCATCTATGGCCTCGGTATGATCCCAGTATGTTTGCGAAAAGCCTGGTGTATAGTGTCACCGTAAGGGTAGTCCTATCATAGGGATTTGAAACGTGGTCTCTTTACGCGAAGGATTATCCGTTTTCGACCATTGGTGTCTCCGAAGCATTAGCGACTTTTGGTTGGAACACCGTGTCAACAATTGCAAAGTTCGCCGATGCATCTACGGGACAAATAAACGTTGTCAGTCCTTAAACAGGTTTCGTTGACTTAGCCACAACTTACGAATGTCAACTAATCGCCTACCACATCGTGCCGTGTTTGCGAATGATGAATGAGGCTGGAAGCGGTAGCCCGGTGATCACCACATGGTTTAGGTTCGGGGTATGAAGGCACTCAATCAGACGCTTGTTTAAGTAGCATTGTGGCAAGTTTTTCTTTCTTATTCCCTCACATTTACTCCCTCTTTCATCTTACATATTACTTTTTTTCAGGATAGTGGCACGTTTGTTACTCTTTGTGGTTCTTACGTGACAGTTACGTGACGGTTCTTACGTAATAGCATATATATATATATATATATATTACTGTTACGTGCCACATTTGATGTTCATTGGCAATTCTGGTATGGTCAGCTGCATTTATTGAAAGACGAAATCCCTCTCCCTACAAATCAATCAACTTTTAACCTCATAAACAGAACAAATGTAATATATGCTAATCTAAGTGAAACCAATCAATAAACTCACGCCCAGACGATCCACAACAAGAGGACTGATAGGGTAAAAACGAGTTCCGAGACAGCTGAAGTCTATGTGATAATGGTAACGTCATTTATGACATTTGTGTTTCTTTTGCTAAACGAGTGAAGTTGTAAGTCCATCGTACACAAATGAAGTCCAACAGTTTGGGCGTCGTGTTTAACATGTTATTGACAAATGGATTGAGAATAACACAACGTTATGAGCAAACTGTAATAATCTACGTTTCAACCACCTCGGGTGGCCTTCCTCAGGAGTGTTGTAATAGGAATCCGATTACAACATTCCCGAGGAAGGCCACCCGAGGTGGTTGAAACGTAGAGTATTACAAATTGCTCATAACGTTGTGTTATTCTCAATCCATTTACCCATCTTACACAGCTGCAAATTATTTGATTAAAAATCAATAGAAACAGATGTTTGCAACTATCTACATTTTAAACAATTTACTTGTAAATTATGGTAGGATAGGCATTCCAGGTTCATCGTGAACTTTGACCAGTAAACACATACTGCGCATGTTGTCTTGCGTTACAAAACCTTAATAGTTTAAACAAACGTTTACAAAATAACTAAACATCCATCGTAGGGTTGAAGGATCGCTAACAAGGTTCTAGAACAATGACATTACACCTGGCAACCGAGTCCCTGTATGCAGGCGCGATGCGTTTGTTACGTGTCACCAATTACGCAACAATGGTCTAGTAGGAACGGACAGGAGATCCGTACAACGATTAGCCAATCAGCGTGCGAACAATTTCATGTGGGTACAGTAGCTCCCGAACTAATGCTATTAAGATAAGAGTCTGACATCTGTCACTGTAGTTTGTTCTCTGATAAAAACAATGTGCCACGTGAGATATGTAAGTATGATTGAATAGTCAAAGTGTATCTCGCCGGATAATTAAAATGGACGTACTGATCAGTTGGTTGAAATGAAATTAACTGATCTGATAAACCCCGAAGGAAGTGAATCACGTGCTTCGCTGTGTACGCACAAACAGGTATCATGGCAACCGGTCGATAAGGTATTCCAGTTATCTAATGGAAGTTCGTATAACATGAAATCGATATACAGCATAAATCCAACGCCTATTAACGCTATTTCTGTCTAATGGCCGCGATTGTCGAGAATCAAAAGCGCCTATCACATATATCTCTGTTTTCGTGTTTTCATCTAACTCTCATCTCATGAAAAGTGGAAACAAGATCGAGTGCGGAAGTGGAGTACTCAGAAATATGTGTCGCAGATGTCCTATCGCTCTGTAACCGTCAAGTAGTGTCCGAGCAGATTAATTTTGTAGACAGACCATGATCCACATAATGCAAAAGTCTGAGAGCTATCTTGACCTGGAGCGACTTGGCACTGGTAGAGAAGCATGTAAACACAATCTCAAGTAAGGAATAATGAAGGAAGTACATATATGAAGCAAGGCATTTTACTACCCAATTGTGATTCAGACAAGTGTAGAGGCATTCAGAAGCTCTGACACAGAATTAAGGTATGGGAGCATGACTGGGTGACATTGGGCGTGAACATTCACAGATTCACAGCAGAGACGGAGAGTAAACATCCCTATTAACCAGTGATATATTGCAGTCGTTGACGCTGATACTAGTCAGGGCACGGAACAACGGGCTGAATAATTCCAGTTGGATAGGAGACAATCGCATATGGACATGCGAGTCAATACACAAGTCAGCGCCGTTGAAATGTATTCATTAGTAATACGCCGAGAGAGTGATCAGACGATATTGTGGCCTGTGCGTTTAGTCGGAAAACAGGGACGACGGGGCTGTCAAAGGAAATTTGTTACAGGATGTACTATAAAAAAAACTAACTAGAAAAGCTGTTCAACAAATGTTTCTAGCCTCCCAACATTGTTGTTTCTGGATAACAAATACAAAGCAATCCACCCATGTCTCTTAGATTACAACAACGCACCAATAGGGGATTTCCATTTACTCTTCCGAGGGATTATGGTATTTAACTGCCGCTCAAAATCTTGTATGGGTGTTATTTTCTACAACGTTCTCGATGTCCAAGCCCAAATGGTATAGTGCCTTCTTCGCAAGTTAGAAATTCGATTGTGGTCTAACCCTCCATGAACAGCATTTCAGGTTTCGTAATAAAAAACAAGTCGACGCGACCACCTAACGTGAGTATTGTTAAAACTAAAGACAGAAGACACAAATTGTGGTATGTCTTCCAACCCTCGCATAATTGACAGTAATCGTATGGAATTCCGTTTTGTGAACAAGTGTGTAGATCCACAGTGATCGCATTGAGCTTGAATAATTTCCACGGGTGTTCTAACTAGAAAAATTTAATTTGTCTGGCGACAATGACAATTCTCATTTTCATCTCATTGAATTCATTCATTCATTATCAACCTAGCAGAGCATGCAAATCGTTTGTTTTCAAACTGCTATCCCATTTTAATCACTACCTTGCGCTCAACTTTCTAAACATGTGATCACATTATTAAATGGTTCCAATACATTCACTCACTTGTTCATAAATGACTGAGTGTGAGAAAATGATTCGCGCTGCCGTTCACCGCAACGGTGACGACAAATATCTTAGAAGCTGTTATCAGAAGAAGAAACCAAAATCGAACGAAACAAGAATACTGATGAGTAGTTGGGGATTTCATTAATTTCAAGTCAAACATCAACCAAAATTGATCGCAGCTGTCGCATTTCCACACAATTTCCAGTCGCCTAGCAGGTTCAATGAGATCCGAGATTTCGACCTGTCTAGGAAGTCCTATTCGGGGAGTTACCGACTGGAGTTAACAGACGGTAGCTGTGTCTCCCATTGAGACGATCGGGCAACCTGATCATTACTCACAAGAGAAAGTGGTTGAGCGTTCACATATGATAATTCGGTCATGTTTAATGTGAGGTCAATGGCGCAGTGGTCAACATGGTTGCCTCATGAAAGCTCGGCCGGAGTTGTAGTCCCGGTTGTGGCAAGGATATGCACTATTGACTAGGTCTAATGAGAGCGAAACTCGAGTCTAGTACTTATTTTCAGAAGGGTCCGACTGTCGAGTCTATAGGAATGCGACGGCTACGATCAATTGTGGGTGATGATAAATTTGAAACAAGAATACATTGAACAGCTGGAGGCGATGTCGTTGCAGCCGCATCATTGGCTGCAGCAAGTAATGAGCTCGGATGGCAGTTCCACGAAGTCTCCGACTCAGGAGGCCAGATCAACTGACTTTATTCAGTGGAATAGTCAGGGGCTTCATAATCAACGACTACTTCATGGCTTGGTTGCTTTATGACTTTGTGCAATCGTTGACGGTGTGTGTGAATAAGATCTGTTGCAAAAGACACTCAGCAAGTGTATAAAGAACGTGATTCTACCATTAGAGACTGCTGAATTTTAATAGTTCGAGGATATTGAAATTTTTGGAAATATGCGCCGGCGAACAGTCACGTTGGTCATGGAATTGTTTCACGTGATGTGGGCTAACCGATGAACACAATTGTGATTGAATATTGTAAAGTTGTTCATGGCTATATTACTGACAAGTTACGTTTCCGTACCACACAACAAAGTGGATAATACACAAAGACCGCTGAAGACAACATGTGCGTTGGACACTCCCTCCGATATCTCTCCGACAATATAACAGGCTGATAATATAACGCTACTCAGGTACGTGAAACGGTTTACAGTCTCAAGCCGTCTGACCACTATAGATAGAGTCAGGGTTGGAATACCCGGTCCGTAAATATCACTTTGAAGTTTGAAGACACGATGTGTGTTCCATACACATTAGAGTTGCCATTCACTTTGCTTAGCATGGTTTTCAGAACTTAGGCAGAGGGACGCTACGTAAGACGACGCCATCTATATACTGCAAGCCCAGCAACAAAGTACCAGGAAAAAATCCAACAATGGATTTAAAGGAATCCTCGAAGCAATGCTTTAAAATGCCGTCCATCATAAAAAAAGAACAAGAAGAGAGATCGGACACTTTTGAGACAGTTGTCCATAAACTTTAACCCAATCTGCACAGTGAACATACAACGATGTTAGCAGGTTCCCACATACATCTAGGACGCCATAGAGAAGTAGAGAGTTACAGAGTACGTCAAAAGTAACTGAATCGAAGACAGCTTTCAGAACTAAAAGGACGACGACGGTCAACTGTCTGTAAAAGCGTCAGTGTTTCAAACCCGCCACAGTATAAAATAGCGGTCAGTACAACGTCACTCGGATCGTGATGCTTATTCCAATTCTTTTTTTTCTCTTGACGCGTCTCGTTGTCCATCGGTTCAATCAGTCGATGCAAGATTAGGCCAGTGAGTAACCTGGAGGCGATAGGGACCAGACAAATACCTCCCTCTATAGTTATCACGTAGAGGTCTCGTCCTCTAGCTGGAAATGAGAATAACTGATATTCAACACTAATCACGATAGATTTCTTCGGTCAGTCAAACTCCTCTAAAGAGTGATATCAGTTGTGATAACAACCTCTTATCACCACCTCTAAAAGGAGACGGGAAACGAAGGCTTGGATCTGTGGCCTTGTTGCGCATTAACAGCTTAAACCACAGAGCCACTTCTGTTTCCGATAGAGAACTGCGCGGAATGTGCCAATTGACCTTCACGACCCCAGCTTCTATAACGGTCGGATTTAAGCCAGGTGAACTGTCTCAAACCGGACAGCTCATATGTCAGAGTAATGCGACTAACTGATGACAAGTGATTCATTTTTTCACATACGGTTTCGATAATATCAGATCGACGGCATCACAACTTGCAAAGAAAAGCATTTTGTTATTCTCGTAGAGAAAAACTTGCTCTTTCTCTTTTGATCAACCAAACAAACGATAAGCAGTATACCTGTACAAGTTCCGTCACATTGCGTTTACGAGCTCGATGATTGTTGCTATATCCAAAACCAGATGGAGTCGAGCAATGCTTGATTAGGAGACTCGATATGACAGAAATTCAATTAAATCCCAATTGCACAGTTCCCTTGAAACGTACTTATTCATAGCAAGCTTTTATAGACGCTACGAGCTGTTCCCAGTATTCGTTAAATTCTCTCACTAGATTTGAGCTTAACAATCTGATTATTGGCGCCGGTGTGCGTTACATCGTCCGCGCTTAAATATTTATCAATTACCTCACATTTATGGACGCCAGATATTTGAACAAACCATACAGCGAAACCAGCACGTGTGACAACATGACACGAGTCACTGTGGCCGCTCAAAAATGTACAACAATGTCTAACACAGTGGAGCTACCCGTAACTGACTGCCATATGACCGATTTATGCTCAATCGTTTCTTCTCCGAAGCAACACGAGCAAGCTGAGTATTTAAACCGCCTGTTGGTATGAGTACACCTGACTGTTCGGTGTGGTTCAAAAAGTCAATAAGGAAGATACAGAAAACAGTCCTGACAGAATCTAAACTAGCCGCTTACAAGGTACGCCAACAGAGAAAGCACACAACGCTGCTATGAGTTGCGCTCGCACCATGTGCTACAAATCACAACGTACAAATGCCTATCCAGTGGGGTCCAAAATAGCTCTGGATTGAAACAGGGTGTAATCTTTAATCTAGCTATCTCACAACACAGATTTGACATCATTCGATACCCCGAGGAAGAAGCGCTTGAGTCGATAGTAAGTTAGAGATGAGCCCAAGTGCATAAAAGATGATAGTATCGCAGATTCGCGTCTCAGAGGTACAGCATAGATTCACTTCTCTACACTTGCCAGTATTCAATAAAACAGTCCGTTGACCTGCCTGTTGAAAGATGTGAACATTACGATCGTCAATAGTTGCCTTGGTTTTAGAAAACAATTAACATATGAAGAAATAGAGAAGACAGAACACTGAGAAGTGACAGAGAACGGGAAATCGATCATGCATGATTGATACAATAACTAATAAGTAGTTTGGCAGATTGATGATTTTAGATGAGACCCAACTGTGAAAAGTCAGGGCTTCGGCTGGATTCGAACCAGCGACAGAAACACCATGCATCTACGCGGCAAGCGCTCTACCAGCTGAGCTACGAAGCCACGCCAGAAGTTCGGAAATTTCACATTTGGACTAGGTTACCCACCAGTCCCACTGTCTCATATGGAATCCACCAAATGATCCAGGGTATCGACTGCCCCGGCAGGATTTCTCGAACAGTTCACGCTGGAATCCACCAACGCCACTGTTGATACAATTGTTGAGGGGAACAACAGCTTTCAGTATCGGTTGTGTATGTATGAATCGGAAGGGCGTTCAGGTACAAGTCTGTAGGTTAGTACTTGCGTTTGTGGTTTACTAGTTATTTCGAACATAACACGATTTTTACTTAATCCCAAAAGTTTTGCACAGGAAATGACCACACAAGTGAATCGACCATTTTTTCGTTTTGAGAAGACGTGATTAATTAACTGCTAACCGCTCATCTCCTCGGGTGCATAAAACAAAGTTAAAACCTAACCTGAACAGCTGCAAAAAATTGCGAGTCCCCGCTATGTCTGTGACCCTCTGAAACTAGCCATCGACTGGACGATGATCAGTAACGTCAAGCGGGTTAATGCGACAAAGCTCTTATCAAGGTCGCAGTGTTCGGTCGCCCAGTTAGTAAGTCCTCATATGATGAATGTTAGGTGGGCATACGAAGAGCGTAGATGAAAGAGCACATACCGTACATTCTAACTGAATGAACAGCTGCTTGAATGTTTTGTCTTTCGAAGTATGTGTTGACGAACTACTTACCGAGCTGATCACACTGTCATCAAACCTGACGCAAGGTAATCGACGGTCAAGTGATGAACGTAGTGGAATACGCTAAAACATAACACATCCGTTCCTATCGTTGTGATGATTGGATCAAGGTTCCAAGCAAAACGCGGGACGGATAGCATACAGAAAATATACATGCTTCCGGACATCTTTCCGATGTCACATTGTATGAGTTTCGTAATTCTGTGGGATCCACACTTAAAATTTTTACAAACTGATAGGATTGTGCACTTTGTGCAGGTGAGACAGTCCACATTCATCATAAATGTAGTGGGAATGTGAAAATCATTTCACATAAACCGGCTGAATAACTTGCTCGATTTGGTCTGCATTCTGGTTTTACGGAGGAAGCTTTAATGATAACGATGTAGACTGCATAATTCACACACTATTGGGAATTCGATCTTCCAGTTATTGTAACTGCTTCGGAGGCTTAACTGCATCGTCCAATCCACCGCATGACAGAAAACGTCTTATGCAGAAAAAAGATGCATATCTCCTTAGTTACATCCGTTGAATTACAAAGTAAAACAAGATGGTACGGCACGGTTTACGATTACGGTTTAAACGTACGACATCGGTACATTAAAAAGCTGTGCCAGAATGCTCAGTATGCGGTCTAATTTATTATTACACAGTAGCAACAAACAGGAACAGAATCCCAGTCGAACATAAAACAAATCAACATACTCCTAACATCACCTTCATCAATCACATTATTATGGACAGAAGCTTCCTCACAATTCAACGACTTTTCCACCGTCAGAGAGAGTCAAACAGTATCAAGCACGTGAGCTAAATAAACAGTGTCAATTATTTTACAAGCAAACCGACACGGGTCGACAAGTTACAATATATTCTTCTAAACAATGATAGTATAGTGTCTAGTAAACTCCTCAAAATCGATCCCATCGTTCGATCCTCTTGACCAGTCCACATTCAATCACCAATGCCCGCCTACTCACTTGATTGCTGCTCCAATATCGATCTGTCTGACCAACACAGATAACCATTGCGATCTTCTCTGTGTATGTACGTCTTAGACTGTTATTACCCACTTACACATACACGCACCATCACACGGAAACACACGCATGAAGTAACCTATATCCTGCCACGGTCACCACACAAAGATGCCTGACTCCACTGAAAGACTACTTACTAAAAATGAGAAGCCTGATTCAAGCGACTCACTCTTCATTTCCGCACACCATTCGAAGCAGGTTGCGTAGTTGTAGTCGTCTGACCATTGGCAATCGGTTTTCGAGGCCCGGGCTTACCGGTTTTGATATGCCTCTCGCGTATTCCCGCGGAAGTCGCCGACAGACTCGGATCATAGCTCCCGGCTTCTGTATTGACAACCGGAAAATGAGTGTGACTAGAAGACGCATCTGTGGAAATCGGTTCGGAACAATGCGAATGACTGGTCCGATCGGAAGGGGATCCGAAAGAAGTTGTCTGATCTGAATCGTCCAAATGACTATCTGAGGTCGGTGAGCTGGCGCTAACTGGTCAAGTCAGAAAAAATGAGAAAATTAAACGTCCAATATAGTGGTTGGCACAATCCTTTCGGAACGGATACAACCGTTAATTTTGTAATTCATCAGAAAGTGACTAACAAAGTTTAAATAGAAGTGGTATAGACGGATGCGTAATCGTAAAACGTTCAGGCACCATTTGAGGGAATATAAGAAAAGCTCGCCCATAAAGAGACATCAAATACGGGTACCATGCACATGGATATCAGTAGTTGTATTACTAATAAGTAGTTTGGCAGATCAATGATTTTAGATGAGACCCAACTGTGAAAAGTCAGGGCTTCGGCTGGATTCGAACCAGCGGCGGAAACACCAAATGTGAAATTTCCGAGATCAGTAGTTGTGTTCAAAGAAGGCAGGAAACCTGTGAACTATTCGAAAAGAATACAAATGGCGTTGAATAGTGGTGACAGCTCGCATGCATAAAACCTGCTAAAAAAACCGAACAAACTAAGCACAATCAGACAGCAGACGATAACGCACCATAACCAGTGTTGCTTTTAATAATGACGAAGAAAAGAATAGGTGAATGGCTAGTGACTGAAGTTGCCTGTCAACACCCTATTGACCGACATCCATAGGTTTAAACACAGAATAAATTCGTGTTTAAAACTATCATCCAACACCCTGGTCTTATGGCAACATTATCATTTATATTGAGTGTTCCACACCATACTAGAACCAAACAACGATCAGTCAGAAGAGACCTTTTTGAACAAGGACCAGAAAGGTAAGAGATACAAGTTTTGAATATGCACAAGAGTAACCACGTACATACGTGTTATGCACAGAGATTTACCTGGATCCAGTAACGTGGCAATCGGACTGACACTGGTAGCGGGTGGAGAATCGTAACAGGATGAAAGACGGGTCGCGAATGCGGAGGACGGTTGGGAATCCTTCAGATCAGTGTCCGATATGGCTGGCGGATCCAACGCGTGGTCCGGACGTCGTCGGACATGTATAGAGGAAGGTAGATCGGTTAACGTAGAACCACCACTACTTGCGGATGGTCTGTCTGCATTGGTGCTGACAACTGGACGTGGGTCACCTATGGTGAAACCAAAAAGAAATCAGAAGTGTTGAATTAAACATGATCAAACGACCGCTTCGTAAACCTCGTGTACTGGATCGAAACCTTCCAAACAACCATTAATGCCATGAGTCACTCAACAAGTCAAAATTCCAACTACGTCCTTTTTACTGATGATATAAACGTGTCAACCACGAACCCAAGTTAAGCGTGACCAACTCAACGTGTATCAACGTCTAGAGACCAGCACAAAAAAACGATGAGATAATCAAGCAACGAAATAGTCATGCGTTATAAAGATCCTGGCTTTCCTGTTGAACAGAGTCGTGAATCTGTGGTCGCCCAAGTTGATGGTTGGGAACAGGATCCAATACGCCTGTGTCCACACTATTGCTGGCCCTTCTAATGGTTACGTCGTTTTCTTCTTTTCGTTGTGGGAGGTGTTTTCTTCCGGAATGCTGTTGTCCGCTGATGCAGTGAATTCTGGCCCGAATCACAGTATCAAGTTTTACACTCGCAACCGTTTATGAATGCTGGCTTGGACCTGGAGCAATCACTTGGGCTACCCGACTGTCAAGCAGGTTGCCGATCATCGTTCATGGGCCAGTTGATTGAATCATGAAAGTTCATACACAAGCGCCTATGCCAACTATGCCAATAAGCGACCAAGTTCCTGCCCGACAAGCGCCGAAACTGCAGACATCTTATCAAACAGGCAATCCCAGGGACCCACGATGCACTACGTCTGTTTTAACACACACACACACACACACAATATTTATGTAGAGTAACGGTGCCGTTTATACTAGCTTGCTGTGCATCGAAATACGGCTGTTTTAGTGAGCAAATCAAGACGAAAAAAACTTCGGAGATGAAGGGGGGACAGCAGCTTGTGTAACAGTGGAACCAACCGTACACAGAACAAGTTATGAGATACATTTAAAATGTGACACAAACAGGATGTCAGTGTCTTGGCCTTTTCTCCTATGATTATACACACGTGAATTTACAAAAGATGTATCCTTAATCCACCGATCCTCTGCATAAAAAGATCGTGTTGACGAATAGAAGAAAGCTGTTTGTATTAACCAGCTTTTAAAGTCACAGGTTACAAAAAAGTGAAAAAGCATCCGGAAGAAAGGAATTCTACATTTTTTCCGTCTCGGAGGAGAAAATAGAAACGGAAATTTCTATATGGAAACACGGCAACGTCACCTGATAGGGAAGACTTAATGTATACTAATGTGTGGGGTAGTTGAAAGAAATGGAAGAAATCACATACCTAACAAATCCGAAACAGCAATTCCATGAATCTAGCGGTAAAAAATGTAAGACTCAGGTAACATTACTACGATGGAATAAAAGTTGAAAAGTATACATTATGCAGATATGTTTAACGGAACGTACCATGTTGTTCTGAACACGATCGAAAAGAGAAGGATGGTTAATGCCGCTACCCAAGGTGTGCAAACAGGGGAACTTTGAGACTTACGGGGGAAAAATAACCGAGAGGAGATAAAACACTTGCATAACAAAAAGAAAACCAAATTTTCATGAAACGCAAACAACCAATGGTTTGACGTGGAGAGATCAGGATAAGCTGTGGGAGAACGAAAACCCTGCGACACACTGAACAAAATTAGGACCCGAAGGAGTTTATGACAAATGATCGAACTTGAGAAGTGTAGACAAAGAGGTCGACTGTAGGGCATTGATACCTAAAACTATACCGGTAGTTGCGATTCTCATAGGACTGGTGACCGAGCGCATACGAGTATCGTCTCGTAACCCGAAGGGTAGCCAGTTCGATCCCTCATTCAAACTCTCTATCTGATGAGTATAAATGAGAATGAAACCGGTCGTGAAATGTCGGTTTGTGAGTGAAAATCAAGAAGTATCACAAACGCACTGGTGGTTGATAAGTGGTCCGTTATTTCCCAGGTGACGTAATTTAGGATTGAAATTTGAATAAAATTAGTGCGCCATACAGGACGTGTTTGGTCACGGTGTGTATCTAGAGAGAGCAGTAGCGCCAGCAACAAGCTGTTGAAACTGACATCCGTAGAACCATGTGTACAGAGCACAGACAGCCTAACCAGCTCGACTATTCCACTATCCAATAAGTTGGAGGAATTAGTGTATTTAGACGCCCGTAGCATATCTGTGCGACGCTCTAGATTAATGAGAGCGCAATTTTATGCAGCCTGTGTCTTTGAGTCTCATGTCTACCTTGGCATAAAAAGGAGAGGAAAATTTGTATCCCTCGAAGGACAAGCGTTGTTGCATTTGGCTGCATGTGAATTTTATTGCGCAAATAGTCCTATAAAGTTGGAACAAACATAACTAAAATGCCCACAAAGTTTTCTGTCGAATGCTGTGGTGAAAAATATGGTTTAACTTTGAAGAGTGCATAACAAACCAAAGCTTATTTGATTTAAAACCACATAAGGTTCATTCGGTTCACTGTGTACAAAGAATGTATCACATCTTACATTCTCAGAACAGACAAAAAATTGATTCGCCGTCAGTAAAATCAAACAAGAATGCTAGCAGATGTGGCTAATCGTTTATGCTGTTGCATAAAAAAATGGTTTGGAACGGGACTCAGCCGACACAGGAACGGCGAAGACTGGACATAACAGGCGTATGGCCAGTGTTTTCCACTCATAGCATCGAAACGACGAAGCATGTTGATACTGTTCTGGTTTTTGTTCAAAACAACCAGTGAGACGTCATTACAAACTGAAAACCCACGACTAAGCGTAACGTAGTTAAACACACTTTGGGGTAGTTGCATTCAGTAGTAGGTATTGACGTTGGTAACGAGAAATGGACAGTGAATAGGATGAAAATAACTTCTCTACGAATTAGGATCAATTGAAGATGGATGTCTGTGTGGAGGTATATATTTCGATAATGAGTTAGCAATTAACGTCCGTTATCATATAAAACCTCACCACCTACATGGTCGTTTATCGAAGACAGACAGACCGACTATTACTGTTCAACACCTAAAATGTGCATTCTCCGAATTGTCAATCTTGTGGTGTTGGTTCGATCTAAGGTTCAAGTTTCCATCTTAGTGATGGGTAATACTCATCCCACCTACCCCCACTTGACAACCAGGTTGATTGTCCCTCATTAAGGATTACTAAAACGGCCAGCGTCAAATGTGTGCTGAAACAGTTACGAAAGAATTATGGCCAGAACCACAGATTTCAGATGGGTACATAGGTTGGATTTCTGTATGTTGATTGCGATTGGATTGAAGGTCACCAAAATGCTCTGGCGGGATGACCTCAGCTGACAATTCTACAAACGTCTGTGTGATGGTCGAAGTCGATAAGACGTAAGACAACAGCGCTTGTAAGTAATTTTTTAAAATAACAACTCAGCTTATGTTGACTACCGAGTGTTAATTCTACTCCATAAGCGTCAGGCCAACGGGTCATAAATCATGTGATGTTCTCCAGAGTAACATTTTGTACATTTTGATCACACATGGACATGTAACTAATTTTAAACATTAAGATAAGATTTCATAGGGAGGAAATAATTGACAAACAGACACGGAAATGAAGATTAAACAAATGGGGTCGCAGACTATCAGGGCAACACAAATTGTTTTTGAACACAAAGGGCGGGATTATGACGTCTGATAACCAAAGCCTCAAGGAGCATGTTCTCAAGGGGCTGGGAACACAACTGGAAACGCCAGGCGCGTGCATATATACCAACGGAGGGCACCCGGCATCCTCAATAGCGAAACACATAATCCAAACAGGACAGAATCAAGGTTTCTGACGGATTCTCTATGATTTTTCGAAGTCACCGGAGACGTATCATCCAGTTTGCTGGGGCTTTGGCTATCATACGTCACAATCCCGCCCTGTGTATTCAAAAACAATTTGTGTTGACGCTGCGGCTATCCTGGTAGTCAGCATCCCCATTTGTTTAATCTTCATTTCCGTGTCTGTCTGTCAATTATTTCATCTCTATGAAACCTCATCTTAATGTTTAAAATTAGTTACACATCCATGTGTGATCAGAATGTACGAAATGTTACTCCAGAGAAAATCACATGATTTACGCCTTCTCAATGCCTTATTCAAAATCTACAAAACGAAATGTGTTGTCCGACTTCCTTAAAGATTTTAACAAACTGGTGGGCATGCAATAATGAAAGTCGTAAGGATAGATATTCTCTGAGTTAACAAACACCACTAGGTACTTAATGTACCCGCGGTGCCCATGAAGTAGTTGAAGTTTGGATTGGTGGAGATATTGAACAGTAGTGAACACAGGGAGAACGTATTGCTGTTCCGTCAAACTATGGATGCAAACACGTCGTTGAACGTGAACTCAACATTAATACTACTGATGAGCATCCGAGGATTTGGGTAACCTTAAGTTGAAGAACACAAATCAACAGTATACAATAGATGCAGTTCAGTTAAGTGTGACTACTCTAATGCGAGCAAGCTTTCTAACTGTTCTATCGCATAAAATGAGAAGCTCTCTATCCCTAACGATTGTGAATAGAGGAGTAACACAATAGAACGTCAGTAGTCATATGCTAACTATTAATGTCCTTCATGGAAACAGCAACCTCAAAAGCGTTGTACAGACTTCCGTATTCTCACTAAGCACCTGACAGATATGGAGTACGGTTAGCGACATACAAGTAACATGTAACGATTGTTTCTTAGATTTGGCGTTTCGTTTGGGAAAAAGTTTTGATACAAGTTGTATAACTGTACTCATGTGAGAAGGGGGTGTTGGAAACAGTTGTTCCTTCAGTTACAGAAAATGGAAAAAACATTTTAGGTTGATGACGCCTAGCACAGTTGGAACTGGAATATAATAACCGAGCAGTTCATTAAACAACAATGCTCAACCAGCTGAGAATGGGAACAGTTCAAGGCGATCATTAAATACGTGCAGAGGGGCGGCAATACTAACAAGGTCAGTAATTCTGTCAAACTGGACTACATTTGAGAATGTTCAGGGCACGCCCAAGAGTACTTGGTTTCAAATAGTCAGTGTATAATTAGTGTGAATTTAGAATCATGAACTGAATGGAAACGTACAGTAGACCTGCAAACGTTTGAGAGAATATACATATTGCCCTCATTGGACATTCGTGCGAATTTTGAATAAACAAATGGTTGCATTGAGTAGTTCCGAGAAGAGGGTACATGAAAAAAGAAGAAAACTATCCAACACATTCAAGATATTGGCGTAGAAAGGAAACAGGTTATCATTCAGACATCTACTCGAAGTGAGGACAGAGGAAGATAAAGGATAGAATGTTTCTACACATTTTCCAAATACTCCAGCTTGGACACGAATAAGCGGTTGGTGTCAAGCTGAATAACAAGCCACGTGTGCGAACTAAATGACATTGTTGATCCAAACAGAGGGAGCCGTCGAGGTGACCGTGGCGCGAACCCATGCTCTGCAGTCAGTGTCGTTATCACTGAGAGCAATCTCGGGTTACAGGCGGTCCAATAAACAAACGTACAAAATTTCTAAAGATCAAGGAGTAGACCAGTTACGCTCACTGCATGACAATCGACCATCCAATGACACTATAGTATTGAAACACTCTGAGCAATCAGGCATGTCGCTGCTTACCTGCAACAGACAAGTGACAGTACTAATGTAATTTGCTCAGCTATCGTTTAGTAACAAGCTCCTGCTCATTAATAAGACGATATATGAAATGGTTGAGATACATCTTTGCCTATATTGCAGTTATCTGTTAACATTCTATCCACCCCAAATGTTTGATGATACACCAGTGGACAATGCACAATTTATGTTGTTGTTGTTGTTAAACAGTTCCAAGGTCATCCACAAGTACATCAACATTTGTAAACTGTTGTTCATATCATCTAACGTGGTACTTTAGCCTGATCGTTACTCGCCATATGTTTGGAAGCATAACGAACGTGAGCAAAATGTGCTGTTGCTGTTGCCACGCAGATTCGTCCTGTTTTTGCTGAGCGTCATAGCTCTGAAACTGGCACACGTTCATTTGAGAAAATAAGCACTGTAGAAACCAATGATTCCAAAGGGCACTTTGTGTATTTAGATGCTCACACCAAAGCGGCTCGGGTTAGTATGTACACACGCTCAAATGAAAACAAAGAGGTTGATAGCATTTCCGTTAATTAATTAAAAATAAACGTGAGTAATCCCTGGCTACCTGACCCTCATATTCTGTCCAACAGGTTTCTAACGTGACCATCATACAACAGAACATCGCTCAACGAGAGTCAAATAATATCACGTCGGCGCATCCTACCGCACAACTGTCGAGGATAACAAAACAAAACGGATGACTGTCCATTCCAAACCAAACCGTTCAATGAACAACTGCTTCCTTCACCTTGAAAGATTAGGTATTGCTCAGTGGACAATTCGGTGCAATCTACACGGTATGCCGTATCAATACCGAGGTGGATCAATATGCAGGTCGTACAACAAAATCGGTCGGACACAGCAGAACAATCGCGACAGAAAAACCTACTACCTCGAAGGGCCATTATGTTTCTAGGGTGGATGTGTACATACGCTGAAAATCTCCGTTCTTAACAGTTTATCTTGAGAAATGTCCAAGTTAACTTACAAAGCCAACGAAAATGACCGACCGATAAACAAATAATGAAATCATCGGAAAAAATCTATCGTAATAAACTGCTAAAAGGTGAGTGGTGTCACGTGGGATCATGAACAGACACACTGTCAAACGCGTTAACATACGCACCGAGAAACCCATTACATACAGACAACTGCATGTTCCGAATGCGTTTCAGCCACATTTTTGAACGTCCTAGAACAAACTGAAACCTGGTGAAGGCTTAATGAAGAACGTTGGACAAAAATGGGTAAGGGAAATCAACGTGGATCAGTCACGGCAAGCCAGAGCAACTGCAGTTTTTCGCACGTTTAACTGTGGTCAGTTTCCATTCGCTCAACACCGGTAACTATTCCAAGTAGAGATTTTAAGGAGTCCTAGTCGTGAGATCGCCCCCTGGAACTAACAAGGCAACCATTTCTTTTTCGAGAAGACCGGATAATCTGAGCATCACTCGTGAGCGGGAGTGGCTGAGCCTTTGCATATGATCAGTCGGTTGTACCAATGAAGGGTCAATAGCACAGAGGTCAAAACGGATGTATTACGAAAGCGTGACTGGGAGTTAAATACCGGTCGTTGCACTACTACTATCCAGCTCTAACAAGTGCGTAACTCGAGCACATTGCCTTTTCAAAAATGCCTAGCTGCAACGTCTACGGGAATACGAGAGACGTCATCAACTATGAGTGATGTTCAACTCATATTGAGTGGTGGTCAACGAGAAGCAGGTAAGCAATCAGCGGCACGAAGTAAACGCCTGTAACGAGAGCAAAAACAAACCAGTTTGTTCAATCCAAGTGATTGCATATTCCGTCGATGCAAATTTCAAAGTGCAACGGGTTGCAAACGATCGCCGTGCTCTTTTCATGTCAGATCCACATCAGTTAATCGATGCTAACTTCCCCGTGCATGTCTTTACTCACAATGCAAACAAAAAAAAACATGCAACTATTTACAGACTTTCTCAATCCCATACATCAGAAGTACGTAGTTTTTAGATGAGACCCAACTGTGAAGAGTCAAAGATTGGGCTGGATTCGAACTAGCGACAGAAACACTATGCCCAGATGCGGCAAGCGCTCTACCAGCGGAGCTACGAAACCACACCTGAAGCTCGGAAATTTCACAGCTGGATTCTGTTACTCACTCGTCCCACTGCCTCATATGGAATCCACCAAATAATCCAGGAGATTGACTGCCCCGGTAGGATTTCTCGAACCGTTCACGCTGGGATCCACTAACGCCACTGTTGAACATACTGATTGTATTATTAATAAGCAGTGTGGCAGAAGAGTTCGTGGTTTCCTGTCAATCTAGTCTCACCAACACAGATAGTGCATATACACAAAAATGACTTGATAAATGAATGTAAATGTAAACGTGTATGTATGTAAGTCGGTTACTAGTGTCAAGAACGTCCAAGCATGTTGAACGACAACGATACAGTCATCGCGGATCTGTTACAAGAGCACAACGGGTCGTTTGCCATCTCTGTAGTGGACGCAGCTAAGCAGGACAAGGTGTCATTCCGTTACGCCTGCCGGCAACTCACTAAAAGACTTCACGGAAGCAAGGAAGATTGGCTGGACAAACAAGATGAGTTAATGAAAAGTTATTCCGATGGCCGATAATATAAGAAGCAGAAGGCTATTGAACAGTTACAATACGTCAGGGAAAGAAGGGCTTCCAGGAAAACTCTTGAAGTATAACGACCCAGGTTAGCAGCGTGCTGCTTTCCCGAGGTTTCACTTCATCGAGGAACATAAAACAGATCAGCAAGCGTTCAAAGATGCCCTCATCGTACCTTTGGTTAGGAAAGATAGGGCAAGCGGACAAAGCAACAATATTTAAAGAAGGCACTGGAGAGAAATTTATAAGTTGTTTGCACAACCGGCTCAATGCCGAATATTTGGAGGTCAATGTTCTTGAGGAACAGTGTGAAGTAAGAGAGCGTTGCAGTACGATTGACTGACAGACAGTTCACCGTCCCAAGCAACCAATCACCGTGAGCAGTCTTTATGGGTTTCAATACGGTGTTGTGGATAATGGTAGACAAGTGTGGATGGTCAGCTAAGTGGGTTAAATCAATTAGGACGCTACAGGTGGGTTTGAAGGCTAAACCGCAGCCATATGGAACGACCTGTGATAATTCTTATGATGTCATAGGCATAAAGAAAGGACAGGTGTAATAGCCCCAACCTTATTCAGTTTATGGTTGACTGTAATACTAACAGTCGCTCTTCAGAATTCGGAAGATTGCTTCCAAATATTCCACATCTGACGTCCCAAGTACGCTGCGTTATTCAACCGCTCGGATGCTACTGTTTGCTATTCGAGTACGATGGAAAAAACTGCGGTGACTGGCTGCGACTTTCGCAATCGCGGTGGGATAATCAGACTTTTCTCGGTTGACCACTATGTCTACAACTGAAATTCGTGAAAACAGGGACACTGTGGGTAGTTGCACAGAATTCTGCCACCTGGAGAGCAAACTGCCGATGAACCTATCTACAGAGGGCGGTCTGTGAGATCATACAACTAAAGCTAAAGCTGTTTTCGATGGTCTTCAGAGATGCGTATGAGAAAACCGTGGCTTGAAATTGAAAACAAAATTGCTTGTCTACAAAACACTGCACTGTCCATACTGTTCTACAACAATGAAGTTTGAACACTATTACCATAATATACGGGTTCTGAACCGATTCCATCTGCAATACATAAGATATTCAATGATCGTAAATTATTCCGAACACCAGCGTAGTTCACCGAGTAGATATGGATGGGACCGAACCAAAATGGTTGTCTAACCAGATCTATTGACTGGGACACGTATGACAGATGGCCAACGAACGGATCCTGAGGCAATTTCTGTGAGGACAATTAAAATCAAATAACCGAAACCATAGTGTTACTCAAATAAGTTTTTCGCGTTAAAATATAAACATTAGATTGTTGGAGGATGAAACCTTGAACCAGAGGAATGCGATCGAGAAGGGATGTCCGAAAGTTCAATGGGAGATAGCTTTGTGATAGTCAATTCTCGCGAGTGGTTCGTAAGAGAAACCTAGACGCTATAGATCGTGGTGATGTGGTTGTGTGACGTTGCGACGAACGCGGCTGAGAAGGCGCTGACAGTCTCCGATTGATGGATCACCCACGGAGACACAACGAAGAAACAGTGAGTGTGTTGGACGAAAATAAGCTAACTCGATTATGTCAATACAGATATACATACCTTTGTGTTCAATCACAGCAACCAACGACTCCCGTAGTTTGACAAACCACCTGCTTACCTTTTCAGAAACTTGAGTCATGCAGGCCTGATGTCTTTGCTTTACTTCACCTTTGCCGGTTCACCTTATGCTAAAGTTTTTGCTTGGTTTTGCAGTCAAACTTTAAAATTATATACCTCCCTAACCCCACACAAAAGTCATCAATACATACTTCCGCATTGAAATTCTTCTTGTCTTATATGTCCATTTTTTTTCTTTCCAACATACCAACGGGGTATCCTTATTTCTGTTACCAAGAGATAAGAAATCCTACCATACTGGCCTATCACTTGACCGACCAGTATTGGTACTACAAAGGCCTTGTCCATGGACCTTCCGGTTTTATTCTTTCTTCAAGTTCACAATGAAAGAGGTGTGTGTGTGTGTAACCGCAAACAGCGTAGCGTAAGTCACTTGTGACGTATTATCATACGCGTCCCTAGATCTTTGCTGATGTGACGGGCTAACTCGGAAACAGATACCGCCAACTATGTAAACGTAAAAGTTGTAAACTGTTCTTGTGTAAAAAAAAATGGAAACACATTCCGGGTTACAAACTACATACAGTAACACCTCCTAAAAATATCACTAGCACGACTATCCGAAAGTGGTCTCGTCTGCCCACTATCGATGGCATACAAGAGACCAATAGAGAGTATGCTTCAGTAGTTTTATAGGAAGTTAGTTATAACGGTCTGTACGATGTATTTTTTGTTGTTGAATAACATGCGATTGGTACCGCATTTCATAAGCTACTGCTGAGACACCCACATAGTTGTTGATAACAAATAAACACAACTTCTCTTCTAAACTGTACTGTCTCCGACAGGCAGGCGAATCCGAAAGCTTCATCTGTACAAAAGCAATCACACGCAAACACACCACCGATAAATTAAATCCACGGCTAACTCTACTAGTCAAACTGCATTCAGTTGTCGGCTTAACTTCTGTAGTCATCTTTTAATCTCCTGAAAAGTCCGATGCTGTTATTAACTCCGTACTATCTTACGGTTTTTTTTTACAAAGCTGAGCAACTGTATTACTTCATGATCCGTAAATCCAGCAAAATGCCTCCCATGATTCAATAAGTGGGTACTGTGATCCTCTCTGAAAAGGAATCTCTTTTAAAAGAGAATAATTTCGACAGTTCCAAAATGCCTACCACTACAATATATAGGAACAACACGTTGTTTCTCAAATATAACCGCAACTGATAGACGAATTTCAGAGATAAAACTGCAAAAAATTTGGGCTCCGGTTGTATTCCAACCAGCCACATAGACAGCATGTCTAATGAGGTCAGACGGTATATCAGCTGAACTACGAAGCCGCGGCTAAAAAAATTACTAGTTACCTATCAGTTAATTGTCAGTGATAAATGAACTGCGGCTGTGAATTTCTGGCACTTTATCTCGATAACAACATACAAGAGTCGATCCGGTTGTCGTGTACACACCAAATACCTTACTCTAGTGCATGTTTTCATGTTGATGTTCCTAACTTGGAAGCTGGAACTTTTGAGTTACCGTAGTGGCATAACGAAATGGACTACCATAAACTAACTATGTAGTTTCCGGTTGCATGCGTACTTATGATCAACCACGAGAAACAACCAACATGAACTCTCACCAGCAGCCCAGGTAAATAGAAAAATTTAAAGGCCAAACTAGCATCGATAGAAGGGCAGGATAGACGAATTTGAATCATGCGAATGACTGTACAAACAACTGATTGAGACGACTACATTGAGATTACAGCTGCGGGTACATGGTGCGAACTGTAGACGAAACTAAATGTGGATATAAGATAAAAGCTACCTGCATAGGTCAATAAACGGCAGCCTTTTTTCAAGAAACAATAAGACAGTGTTACTGTTACATTAGTGTGTAGTGTAACAAAGGATAAATTAAAGCTACTCGTAAATGAGAAAGACATTCGTATTGAGTGTTTCAATAGTATCAACTCGGCATAACATGAAACAGAATGTTTCACTCACGAAGGTCAAGATTACCCAAAGAAACTTCTGAACGATAGTGCGGAAAAAGGACTAATTGGCTGCCATTATACAATGAAAAATCCATCTTTTCTCGGATAAATCTACAACACAAGTATCTCTCCTTGGAATTATGTTGCCCCTTAACATATCAGCAAAATTGGGATCAATGAATGCTAGAACAAAACATATTCTAAAAGTGGGTTAGAACGAGAGGCTCCTGCTACAGTTTTCAACCTTTGTAAGAAAAAAATCCTCATGATTCCCGGGGCTTCCCGTCAGGTATGAAGAAATGTCGGCGCCTCCGCAATACACTAGACACACGTCTCAGACGCTCTGTTGTGGATGAGGCAATCGTGGGATCGTGATCATTAACCATAAACTAAGGTGCAGCTACAGACAGTCCTATATTAGATGGTTGAATGGCTGTTGAAATCAATGTAGCACCCTCAGTCACTGGAACAGACAATAGTAGTAGGTGTGGTAACAAGAACTATTTCCCATATTTTCCAGTATGAGATATAGTAAGCAACAAGTGTTAGTGAGCCTAAGAATGTGACTAACGCGATCGAAATCGAATCAGAACACCCAGATTATGCATTGGAGGGGTTACGCGAAGGTTCATATCCATCTTACTTTGGGAAGCTGTATATGAAACAGAAACAATCCAGACAATATCCAATCGAGCAAATTATGTCTACAAAACGTTCTATGTCAATCAATATACGGAATGATTGACCACTTTCTGGGGAAAATGGATCCAATGAGAGGACGATTTTGTTCGCTCGCTCAAATTAACCGATGTTGCATGAAATCCGTAGCTATTCTGGGATTTTAACATTGGAGGGGTGTTTGGCCGTGTGTACATAACTACAGAAAACATAAATATAAGGCTAATGAAGCCTAGTTCGGAGGAAGTACGTAGAATGATCACGCCCTACTTATTCTTCCTTGTTCAACCCTACGTTTCTCTCATCGAGCTCGTAGGCTAGATGAATTTGTACTTAAACTTAACAGTTATTCAAACTAGAATCGTGTCAATCGCGTGCATACGATTTTCACCAACAGGCCGATATTTGAACAAGGAAAACTTCAACAGGGCATGGATTGATAAAGTAACGGAATGTAAACTAACGCAACACTATAGTGTCAAAAAATTGAAGTAGGAAAAAGATAGATCAGACTTCATCACGGATTGAGTGATTGGGGAAGTTCTATTGAAACCGATTATCAAAGAATGAAGTTTAACAGAGATCATAGACAGCAACTGATTAACACAAACATGAAACTTTTTGTAAGCTGGTCTATCCTATAGAGGTTGTCTTATTACATTCTGGCCTCCATATGAACAGTTTGCTAATGACTGAACGACAGTGAACAATGATATGTAAGCATCCAGTGGTTTGTACATCTGTCAGGTGTTGCCACTAAACAGACTTGAGTGAGCACTTTGGGGTTGGCCACAACATAAGGAACAAATGAAATCGAGTTGGCTAAACAGACAAATCGTAGTTTCGTACGGAATATCAAAATGGAAGGCTCACAGTTTTGTGAACAAATCAGAGGTCTACCGTGACCTTTATTCATTCTAATGTTCTCATCCAGCGAGGACGGTTAACGTCTTCCAAAGGTCTGCGGAAATGCGACCCCTTCACTAATCAGTGTGATCATGGGATTTGAGCCCCACTGAATACAGCTGACATTACTAATAAATAGCAGAGAAGTTTGACTCGCATGAATTGAGCAACGGTTACAAGTGGGTGCAATATTCCCACGCATGTGAGGTTTTCAGTGAGCCTCATTCAAAAATATTCATGAGATCATTAGTTACCGTACCCCACTCTAAAGACGATCGTGTAACTTGAAAAGCACAAACAAACGAATGTGGACGAGTGTAGACATATGACAGTGAGCCTAAGATAAAGTCAGGAAAACGTGACCGCAGTTCGAATCTCGATCGCGGCAACAGGTACAGACATTATGTTAACGAGCTTTAACCACAATGAAGCTCGAGTTTAGTGATTCTTTTCGAAAGAGACTAACAGGAACGATCAATTGTGCATGACGTTCACCTTAAAAATAGGATTGCTTAAAAGGTTTTCATAAAGACAACTGTTAATCGCACATTGATGAGTCAATAGGAGTAAGTTGTGCATGTACTACATTTAATACATGCTAAGACCTATTCATGACAAATACATTGAACGCTTCGACTACGTGACAGAAATCTAGATGTGAGAAAAACAGGTGAACAGTGGAGACTTGAATCAATCGTGGTAATAAATTTGATTTGCTTGAGATCAGCGTCTTCCGGCCGCAGTTATACATATGCAGTCCGTACAGTCTGTCAGAACCCACCTAAAACTGTCAAAACTCTTGAAACTAAGACGATTTCTTCGATTTAGTTGAGGTACGTGCATCTGAATCACTTGATTTCTGTTGGTCTGGGACCAGTGCTATCACCATTTGCAGATAGTACATGCTGTTGCTTGGCGGACCAACTTAGTGCACACAAATATTTATGAAACTACAGCGTTTAAGTGAGTCGCGTTGTAGACCGGAGTTCACAACACATAAGTTCAAGTACAGCCAGCATGGGAACGACTTTTGCCATCAAACAATGAGTGCAGAAGTTGATACAGTTCTGTGATCAGGTTGTGTGACGGGAATTTCCCAAGGACTAAGGATTTTTAAAACATCCAGAAAAATGTTAATGAACATGTACAACACTACCTACCTAATAGCTTGATAACTTGTTTGCTTAATCAACGTGTTCGATCGATATGTAGAACAGACCCATCAGCTTCGCGTTCTCATATCTCAAGGTTCACGCAGTCACTATCATTTTGATCTCAAGCGTTACAGTGCCACAAAAAAGCTGTGTACACTTGAACAGTATAAGTATGGGAATTTCTTGACCGATTGAAAATTGGTTGACAGGGTTTTCAGCGGGTAGGACAAGTATATACCGAGGGTTAACTTGTAAACAAAATGATAGTAGATGAATGAGTACTCCGCTTTCACTAATAGAACAGCCACTGAACTTATCAGCTAGCAAGATGCTATAAACGTTAAAATTACCTCCAACGGTAAAAAAGACACGCATACGACGAAAAAGAATGCATATTTTGTCTAACTTAGAGGGCAGAACGGTGTTGTAGATGAGGAAGTGAGCATACCCATGAGGCAAACAGATCCCGGGGAAAAATCCAAAGGAACTACACCTAGATGAGCAGGAGGTGGTCCGGTCGATTGAACGATCGGCTCGATGAACGGGATGCCGCTTAAAACCGAAGAGCCACGTCCAGTTGGTGACGGCAGCACGGTACCAGTTGGATAATTGCCCACACTGAAAAATCCGGCATGGTGTGGTGTAAGAGTAGAAAACAGAGAGCTTGCGTCCTGTCCAGATAAATCCGTGTAGCTATGTCCGCCGAGTTGGAGTGAACCAAGGAGTTCACTCAGTGGCATAGCTGACTGCTGGGCAGTCAGTGTAGTGACCTTGGCAGTTGGCGGCGGCGGCATGGGTGCAAACTCAGCCCCCACCTGTGCCAGATGAGAGTACAAACCCGGGTAGATGGAAGCCAACGGGGCAACGCCGGTTGGACTAGTCGCGTTTAGACCAGGTGGAGTGTGGAAGGGGATCGACAGACCAGGTGTGTATGGCGAAGCAGAGTACAAATCTGTGCTGGGTCGATAGGTTTCACTGGGGTGCCGAGATGCGATTGGAGTGAGGATGGACTGTGTTGCGGGATAGTAGGCTAGGACAGAGAAAGAAAGCAAGAGAGAACAAAGCCCATTAAATGAAGTCAACGACGACATCACTGGTTCCGTTTAAGTTGTAAAAAGAACGGAAGGCACAACACAGTAGCAACACAGCAAGGAACAGCTGACCATTACTAGTGTCAGCAGTGTAGGACGGAACAGAGTACCGCAATATGCCATCCTTGTGATTTTCGTCTGAACCAATCAGGAAAGTCGAATGGTGGACCTCAGTCACAACAGTGTACAAATTTCTGTTATCGTATTTCGCGCCAAATTAGCCTAAAGACGACTTAGTTTGGAAATCCAAAACGTACGTATGTACCAAGCCATCGGTCAATGAGTTAAAAGCAGAGCCCAGAACACCTCAGAAAGATTAGAGGCTTCAATTCGTCAGACTAGTATGGCCCACCGCACTTTCCAAGTGAAGCGTGCCGCTGTAACATTAGCAGGACTCTTCAAATGGTCTCACCTCAAACGGTAAGTCAGTGGAAACAGACGAGAAATCCATGTATCTATGTATCACCGACGTTCCAGAGTTCGATGAAATCATAAATCGTATAGCTAACGCTCAGATAGCACTAAACAATTAACGGAATTTGTGACGCCGGTATGATCTCAGTTAAAGGCAGTGTACAATGTCACTGTAAGAGCGGTCTTATTGTACAGCTGCGAAATTTGATCCATCCATATGGTGCTAGCTCACAGAGCGCCGTTTTTAACAATATATATCCCCAAAACTTTAGCGACGTGTGGTGGGAACACCATGTCAGTAATGGCGAAGCTCACACATGTACATTATTTACGGAACAGACAGACTTCATCGAGTCCTGAGCTTCGTGATGTCGTCTCACGGGCCGTGTTCACCTGGCTACATCTTACGAATACTAGCTCATCACCTGCCACGCCGTGTTTTGTTTGCGAGTGATGGATGAGGTAAGAAGCGGCAGTCTGGTGGACACCGAATGACTTGGTTACGGGGTAGGAAGGCACTAGCACTGAGGCTTGCTTCAGCGGAGCGTTCCTGGTATCCTAGCTGAGGTTCAAAAAACAGAAGCCAGCTTTGGTTGGGGACGCTGTCTGATATGGCGGAGAATAGAAGTCAAGGGCAATTATGTTGTGAATGTCTGTGTTTACCACTGCAACGAGTTTCCCTCCCCAAACATCTTTCCCTCTTACCTAAAGCAGTCCCTTTCTTCCTTATACTCATATATTGTTGAGCGGTTGCTACTTCATGCGGACTTTTCGTGTCACATAGATATATGCCAGATTCATACATGACGAGTCGTGCTGGACAAACAGCACCTACGGCGAATGTTAGAAGAGCTGACGAACGGAAAGTGTCACAAGATAAGTGTGAAATACCGCTGAAATTGCTCAACTTCGAAAAGGCAAGTGATCAGTTTGGGAGTAAACATACAAAATAACACTGTAAAATGTAGAATGGAAAGCCATTTCAGCCAAATCCTCAAACTGCCCATCGGTATCCAGTTGTTCCTATAGCTCTGACTACAAGGCTTTGATTTACTAGAAAAGGCTAAAATTGTACGAAGACCAGGAACGGGTGAGATCACAACGAACAACCAAGTGGCACATGAAACTAGCGCAGAACCAGCGAATCATGTGCGAGATCTAAATCAATCATGACAACAGTGCATATCAACAATTCCAATTTTCGACCAGTTAATAGGTAATGGACAAACGAACAAGTTTTCCTTAACTGTCAGTAGTTAAGGAGATGGTTCTAATATTTGCCCAGTTGGGTTTGGAAGGGCGAAGTATATTGTGCAGATAAAAAGACCATAGATTGAAAAACAACAAAAATCCAGAAGGGGCATGCTAACTGCTAAAGGAAAAAATGTAGTCATGCCCCACGATGGGCCAGTGATAGAACAAACAGCCCAGTGTCACATGCTTGTTGAAGGAAAGGAAAACGGTATGTCACGTGCTGTCCAAACGATGTCCTTGGGTGAGCCGATTAAAGTGAAAACAGGCCTACGCCCAGCAGCTTACATACTACCAAGTAAACAAAGCTGTAACGATCGAAAATACATGTAATTTTGCCTAGAGAATTAATAACCTCGCACGTGACGCTGTACACGCGTGTGTGCCAATGGGCGTTAGCGGAAAGGCCACCGGGGAAAACGACAGGTTCCCGGTGGGAAGTATCGACACGTGTTTGGTTCCTGTCATGTTAGCATCCTATCTGGACCGAAATTTATAGTACACCGTTCGACGGACCAGTGCAGTTAATGTGAAAGCAGGACCTACGTACATTTCCTGGAAAACGAGCGAAGAATTGATGAATTAGAGGGTGTGTAAACAGCGCCGCCTGCAGGGAAAAGCTGAACTTCGACTACCATGAGATGTGAAATGAAGGTAAACAGACCTAAACAGGTACAAAAATAGTCCAAAGCAAACAACAAAAGATGAATACACAATAACTGCAAGTTTCGTCAGCACCGCTTTAGTCGCAACGACGATGACACAGTTGGGATGTGCTTGCATGGAAACGCTTGAGATTCCTCGGCATACGTGCACATGACAGTATACCAGAAACTGACGCAACGAGATCAGGTACGTCCACGGATGTCGCTTCAAAGAAGGACTTGTCACAAAGGTCTTCGGTAGATAAAAGGTGCTGGTGTTAGCACGGTACGATGAATCTACAACAAATATTTCCATAAGTTTCCATAAGTTGACAATAATGATACAGCATTATGGCGCTTGCAGTTAGTCGCCGAAAGAGTTTCCATCTGTTAATTTGCTGTCCACGGTTTACCTGTCTCAGAATGCAACATGAACTAATCGAATGATTACTATCTATCGTACGATCATTGCTCTGCAAATCACGTCGCCCCCACATGATTCAAGCTATCTGGCAGTTTGGCGACCCAGGAATTCTTTTCACAGCATAGACTACAAAGACCAGTCAATCTCGATACAGAAGATGTCAAACGAGAAGGAACAAGCGACGATAAATTCACAAATACTCGTTCTAAAAATCACGCACCACTCTACTGCAATTCACGAGAACGTAGCGATTCAGCTACTTCATTCCCTTATCAGAAACCCAATGATTACTCACGGAGTCAGTTTACCACTTAATAAAATCTGACTATGGATGACCACAGAAATTATGACTGAGTCCGCTCACCATAGCCACAGCTCCGAGTGATTGATCTAAAGGGCGCCATACGGACTTCACATGATGGAATGACACGATTACTTGGAAGGACGGAACATTAAACGATACATGTCTATGGTGTAAATCTGAAGACCAGGTACTGAGGTATAAATGATAGCCAATCACAAGCAACGAAGCGACCAATCTCTCTTGTCCTCTTGACAAGGCATCAGATATGGGTGGGCAGTGGAATGAAATGGAATAACCATGGCCCAATTTTGGAACAAAAATACAAAAAATCGGACACACGCCAAGTTCATGACTTTAACATATCAACCGGTTAGCTACAGAAATGTGAGAATAAGGCTTCTGAGTTGTTATATATTATATATATATATATATATAGTGAGATGTAAAAGACGAACACTGAGTGATGCTGGAAATTATTCGTAGCTGGTAAAATCTGTGGTCAAAAAGGTAATAAAATAAGATAATCTTGAATATTTAGTCAAATTCCGGTGGTATCGCTGAGGGATTTGCAAATTGTAAATTTTTGGGACAGAAATGAACATCAGCCTTGAAACGTTTATTTTAATCGACCGGAGATAGTTTCGTCCTTCATTTGGCGCCGAGGTCGAAACTATCAATGGCTGGTGTTCCAACGATATATACGGATAATTTTGTTGAAGTTGTTTTTGATGTTCGTTTGATAGTTAACTCTCTGATGTCGATAAATTATGACGTATTAGATAGAAATTTGATGTATATATTAATACATATTTTAGCCGTTTGTTTAAGCTAAAATCAATGCTATACTTCATCCAACCTTGGGTGATCGATTACTTACAGGACTGCAAAGATTTATTCGAGGTCAGGCAACTTTCGAGCTTTAACGAACTTAGAAGTTGCTTGAATGAATACATGGAGGGTTACAGTGTTTTGTAGTGTTTAGTTCAAGCACATAATCAAGCAGTGGACGTCTGAAATATTATAATGGGAGTATGAGTACCACTGAGGTTACGTGGCAAATGGTGTATCGGTGCATCAAATACAAGCGACGTAACAGCGAAAGTCGTAGAGTACGATATGTTTTGTGAGTTCAGTTTACCTACTCCCAATTAAGCAATTGTGAAACCTGCTGCCAATCACGTTTGTACGTCGTTAGGAGAAAAACCAAGTTGGTTGTTAACACGTATTTTGAAGCACAGTCACGATACAACTATGATCTTGTATGATGCGCATCATACAAGTCGTCAGTTCACTGCGAGTGAAGTAAACGACTCTAGACACCGGTCAAATAACCGCAATCCCTAGCGTCCTTGGTAAAAAAAACTTTTAAAAAATAAAACAAAATTATTTCCTATGGAAAAAAGGTATTTTTATACTCCCTAGAATACTCAGTCAATTACCATTCCGACTATGTTACAAACTCACCCATAAACGGTCTACCAACGTGAAGATTTACCACCTGCGAATAATTTACAGCCTGAGTGTTAGGTATCTATTGCGACGTTTGAAATTCACACTGGAATCCGCTATCAAACAAACTAATGATGGGAAAAATTGCAGTCAGTTTGCCAGCTCGTTAGCTTGCCTGTTTGTCTGTCGCTCGTGTTTGTCGTATTTGTGTGACCAATGGACGGTGGTGAGTATCGAGGTCGACATGTCTGTTGAAAGTATTGTGAGAGAAGATTGATCCAAGGTCTAGTCAATCCTGCTTCTCTCCTGCTAATCCGAGCATCTTGGCGTTTACCAGTTTGACCTCTTGATTTGTAGTTGAGCATCGAGGCCAAAAGAGCTCGACGTGCATAGGAAACAGAAACACGACAAAGCAGAGCGACAGACATACGAACATGTTGACGAGCTGAAAATTGCAACATTTTTTTCCGTCACCATTTTGTTTGATAACAGATCCTGGTGTAGATTTTCAACGTCACAGTAAATATACATCGCTCGGTGTTCGCCTTTTACACCTAATCATGAGATTACTCGAGCTGAAGATACTCTCAACAATTATATATATATATATATATATATATATATATACATCGACGGAATAGCAGTATCATCTCTTTATACAATTACTTATGTTTAGGTAGCCATTTGTTGGCGTTCTTACATTGTATCTATGCTACAGTTTCCGTTATGTTAAATAGGAACCCCAACCTGATGTTCAACGTTAATCTTTTTCTAGACACTAGTTGGCCAGACTATTCTGTGCACCCCTAGTCGTTGCAAGCAACGGTTGCATTCGAGGGGCCTTCAAATGTGATAGTGCAACGATTTCTCTTGACTACTTCGAACGTTGTTTACTTACTCTTCAGCGTATTGTTAGATCATCTGGAATCTTATTTTTTTAAAACATCCTCATTGTACGAATAGCATCATGATAAAATACTTCCGCGACTGGTTGGAATCATTTTGTGTTCCCGCGTCTTCGCAATTCTCATTCACTGGCAAATCGGTTAAGAACAGGGTGTACTCAATTTACCAAAATCGAAGGGGACTGTTGGAAAATATCGCGCAAGACAGAGGGTTGTGCCTTAAAAGCGTAACATCAGTTAAATGCGTTTGTCTATAGTTAGAAGTGGAAACATCCACTCCTCACTTGTTAACATAATTGAAGTAAACAGTATCATCTATCATTCTGCATATGCCAACTTGGGTGTGATCAAGTTGCAGGATATCCGATTGCACGACGATATCGAAGATGGTGTCTCCAAATTGAGCGTTTCACGTGTAACCGTGTGAATCGTGTTATGTGTTAAAGACGTGTTGAAAGCGTTATTACTAACGTCACTGATTCATGATGCGTGACCGTACGAGTTCTGTGTACTTTTTCGAATGTTTATGGCAGCTCTTTAATTGTTGAGTGAAAACTCACTTTCCTAAGATATGTCCGTTCACCTATCTTGCTAATGAGATTGACGAGTTTTCTCTAACTCTTTCGGACGTTCTCGACACGTCGTTACTTATTGACTACGGCGGTTTAAACCAATTTAATTGCTCTTAGCCTGCACAACACTGACACAGTTCCAACACATCTGGAGGCACATCCCGATTTAGCCTTCCTTACTAAAACGTAATCGTTCGCAGTCCACAGGCGCGTCCCAGTTGGTGCACCTGACCGCTCTACCGCTAAGTTCTCTCTCATGGTTTACGGTAAGACACACCACAAGCTCTTTACTCGTTATGGAGATCGCAGAATCAGACGTCAGCAGTCCCTTCACGATAATTACAATAAGCTCATTGAAATGATATCCTCATCCGACTTCAGCTTGTTTGTTCATGACGACTCGTCTATCTAGTTTGATAGGTTGACAACCTACACAAATGTTTGCTCTGATATTTGCTGCCACAGCGAAATAGATCTCATTCATGCCGATTGATTTTCTTCTCCGTGTATCAAAAGACTCCACAGGAAGAATAAGGACTATAAACCAAAAGATTATTCATTCATCGAATGCATTTTGAAGTATATCAAATGTGAGTTAAGTCGTTTGAATTCCGTATACATCAACATAATACTGAATGACAAAAGCTGTCAGGAAGTGTGACAAACCATGTAAATGGTAAGGGAACTGAACACTCTTGCTAAGGAACTGCCTCTCAACGTCGAACAGCTCAAGCGTAATCTTAACAGGATAACGAATAACTCCTTCCCGACCACTATGAAGTTTTCTCCTCCCACTGATTCTTTCGTTCCAACTGGAAGTTTATCTGTTTTCAAAGGACTTATCCGGTAGAAATCAAGCAAAGCAAGGGGACCTGGTAGCCTACCACCGACTGTTCTTAAGAAATGTGTAGAACTTGTATGCCAACTTCCAGATATGTAACTCACTCAATGTTTTGGACGACGCGAAATTATTCACTGTTAGAAAATGGCACACATGACACTCCTTCCTAAAAAAAAAGAAACGACTGAATTTAATCCGATCGCAAGTACATCCGCAGCACTGAACGTTTTTGAAAAAGTCGAATAGAAACTCAGATGAACATGATGAGTTCCAGTCAGTTTGCTCACCGCTACTTTGGTGCTTTCGTCTGTTTAGTTCATTGTACTCTGTCATTGCTTTGTGGAGAATCAAGAGCTGTCCGCAATACGTTCTCGACTACAATTATGCTTTTAGAAGCGTTGGGACAGTTAAGATACATCAAGCTCTCAAATAATTGGGAATTCAAACTTCAACCGCCGGAGCTTCTACGTGATTACTTTACAAACTGAGGTCAGTTTACTCAACTCGGTGGTCAAGCTTTATCGTCACTGATCACTAATCTTGGTATTCTACAGAAAGCAATCATGTCTCCTTTTTATTTTCACTTCATACTGCATCCATGCCAGTAAACAATCATACATTTGTAACCATACATGTAGACAATGTGGTAATTGGGGGTCAAAAACTCAACTGGACTTTTTCCCCTTCCACTGGACAGTTTGCCGGAGCTAGCAAGTTGATGGGAGTCTCGCAGTGTGTCCTTTAACGCACAAATGTGTACAAATTCTGATTTCGTTCACGAAATGTAATCAACATGAGAAACTTTCTAATACATGCACCTCCCTTCATGCAAAAAAAAAACTGAATCTCTAATTCGATTGCTTTCTGTTAAATTTCCGAGAAATACTTCGAATAACAATAAGCAATTACTAACACGTATCCGGTTTTACAATTATCTCGTTATTTCTCATTTATTTCGAATTTTGCGCAAACCCAAACTTGTCATTCTTGAACTAACTTCAAGACTAAATCAATAAATATATTCTCACAATTGAAACCGAATATTACGGATTTCCTGAAGCTGTCCTCGAGTCCTACGGTTGCACTAATTATTTTGTGTTCTAGATGCACTTATTTAAATGTTCTTCATTTGCTAAAGATGTGCGTACAAAGAAAAGCCGAAAATTCACTTGTAGGGGTGTAAAAAGCATTTACTTGATTTGATTGATCATGCTTTTCTAGAGTGTGTCCCTTGAAATCCTGATAAATAGTTATTTAGCAAGCTTCACGTTTGAGCAGGGCAAATAACTTTTGGAACATATCCTCGACATATGGTGGACATTTCTATGCCCGTGGTTTTGATTCACATATTAACGTTTTCTACAGGAAACAGCACGTGTAACGAAATTTTTTATTCTATGTTGAGGAATATATTCAAAATTAAAGAAATACCCAGTAAAGAGTTATACGGAGTTCATTTATTTTCTTGAATAAGATTAAATACTTAACACTAGACAATCGACACGGCGAAATGCTAAATAACGGAGCTATACTGGTTCGGACTGCAGCAAAATCCAACCAAAATACTAGGAGATATGAACAATTACTTACGCTATTGGACAAAAGACGGAGCTAACCCATGCGTGTCAGACCTAATAAGCAGTTGACTCTCATCATTTGCTATATGTACTTTTATGTACGTACGTACACCTCATATCGATTTTCCCTAGATGAATACCTGTAGGCTTTCGACTTTCTGACTGTCAAACCAACCTGAGTGATTTCGACTGACAGGATAAACTATCTCCCGTATACAGTTAATCAGGTAGGAATACATACCAAAAAGGACACATTACTAGAGAGTTCATCTATATCGTGTGAGTATTGCTGCACTGATTCCTGTAATACAGCTGCCTTTATATACAAACAAGACCAAAAATCCTCCACCCAAAAATGCGCACAAGTTCCAAGAGGGAAATGAAGAACATATGTATCTAGAGAGACAACTGGACTGACACATCTACTGCGGGAAGGTAACTTCATTAGGTATTGATTACACGATCAAGTATTCGCACTCCTAGGTCAATGCTTAAGGGTAGTAACATTAGGTTCCAATCGGATCATGCAAGCAGGCATCTCGATTATCAACAGCTGTGCTTCATCAACTGACCATTGATCAGGACCAAAGTGAATTTCTCCTGGTGAAACACTTGATTGTGGAGATAGAAGCGATCCAGGTAGTTAAACTTATTGAACCACGTTGTCTGTACGGTGACGGTTGACAATAGACAAAAACCGTCATGGACGATGAGTAGCGTCAGTCCGGAGTCAGATGAAGTTGCTGTGACAATTCTATTTAATGGTGGCGTTTTCCACATGCCCGTTTCCAGCAGCCCGAGGATAACCCCATGCCGTATCGAGCGTTTAATGCCGGTTTACCTGGCGTTTCTCCGTGCCTTCAACACCACCGAATGTACCACTTGGACAGTTCTAATTTTTCTAATCCAGCACCTCACCACTATTGACTCAGCTTAGTTACGACCTAGGGTCGATTCTCGGAACAAACAACTGGAGCTAAGGGAAGGCCTTTAGCAAATCGAAAGTTTCCCCAGGGCTTAATCACACTCACACAATTCAGTACATGTTCGTCTCCACACATTACTCAACGATTGCATAGGAGGAGTAAGTCAGCAACTAAGCTGAGTGTTGCCCAAGCGAATAATTAAAGTACGAATCATTTCTATTAACACGTGAGCGATCGATGTTGAACTTAAAAAGAAAAAAACTAGCTGAGCAGATAATAGCATGTGGAAGAGTGAACAGTTACGAAACGAGGTTACCAAACAGACTACCATAGAGAATAAAAGTTTGAATGGTAGGATCGAAGTTCCACAGGGGTTTTATAGACGTCTTGAAAGTGGTCACTCAAGGAAGTCATGTAAGCACGATAACACAAGGTTGATGAGAATAATAAAAGTTGTGAGCCTACACTACAAAACTGGCATGCGTTCTCGGTCTTTATATGAAGAACTCTACGGGAACTGGAAAGCAAACGCCCTGGATTTGTAACTTTGCCACGTGTTGCCAATAGAAATCAAGATTTGAATGAGTAGTTTGAATTTGCTCGTAACGCAAGGAATGATGCACCTGGGTAAGTTACACGGAGAAACCACGCTGTATAATGAGACATGGAGATATAGGACTTGGAGTTTGATGAACAAAAGAGGAGAAACCTGAAGAACATATTACACATTCCCTTTCCTGCACTAATAAAAAAGTAGATACCCAAGAAGGACCGTCGAAAAAGAAATCTCTTCACCACATCTGACCCCACCCACACAGATATGAGATCGTCTAAAAAAAAACAGCATTAGTCCATTTGGATTGCTAAACAAGTTAGCAAGCCCTGATATGAAATGTAGACATGACGTCAACTAGTTGACCAAATAAGAACAGGAACAGCTGGTGAGATGACGGCATTAAGGAGAGGAAATGCGAGACAATAAATCTAAGCTGTATCAGTAAGTTTCCTAGGGATGCATAGAGTGACCGGTTTATCAAGATCACAAAAACCTTTAGATGCCTAAAATGTAGCCATGACAGAAAACATCATTAATGAAGGTATGAACAAGTCTTGACCATAAACCTGACCTCATATATGCAGAAAGGACTGTAAAATCCGAAATACGTCAAGCAGCCTGAAGTAGCGAAGTGATCACGCAGATCTGCAGTAAAATAATGAATTCATGGAGGTTGTCGAGTGATTTGAGCACTTAATAAGCTATATCAACAGTGGTATCACTGAAAGAAATTAAACGTAAGATCATAACTTCTAGGTTAGGGCGGTATCTATCAAGTTAAGACATCTTTGGTTACAGAAAGATATTCCACTGAAGACTAAGGGTTACGTACATAGGGCGATCGTCAGGATCGAGTCACTTTACAGGCATGAGTTATGGTCATTCAGAAAGAAGGACGTGAAACAGCTACATAAATTCGATTGATGTCTGAGTCTGATCACCAGCATTTGGTAGCAGTAATTAACAGGCAATCATGAAGTTAGGGAGCAGTTATTTGATGATGAATCTCAAACAAGTTCATCTCCTCAACCCTGACAGATTTAGACGATTAGGTAACGTACCAAAGACGCCAGTTAGTTGTCTGTTACATAAAGCAAACCTTTCTAATGCCACGGCCGAATTTCGTATGGTGCGGAATAGACAGATGATTACACCGCGTAGAGATATAAAGTTGTTCATCAAGCGGTTAGCCACTGTAGGTCGGCCTTGTCTCCGGGGCTGCTGCCCACGTGGCTCACAGTCGGTGGCTGGAGATGTTAGAAGAGTTGGCGACTAATCGAGCTCAGTGGTGCGTATGTTGCCATTATCTGATTGTCTCCTAACTAAGCCTAATTAATGACGTAGTGCAGAGAAAGCTGTAACGAAACTGGTTTAATGATGACACCTCATCTTCACCAAAAACCCAATGTTCGCACCTTGTTGAGTTATTGAGTCTACACACAAATGTTTCTGGCGATTAGGCTACATCCATTCAGATCCGTTTGCTTCTTAGTAGCGGTGGCTTGTTGATGTCTCCATGTGTGGTGTATGACATGCAAGCGTCGATGTGAGTCATCAGCGGACAGCTACCTATGACATATAGGCTTCTGGTGTAGTTTGTAGATGCTGATTAAGAAATCGTTCCTTCGTTCACACAACTCTCTTGATGCATCACTGAAAATAATACGGATAACAACGGCAACAAATAAAGCATTATATCTGGCGCTCCATCAGCGGCATAAAAACAGTTGACAGATACCATGTCCAGAATTTACAACGCCGTCAAATATCAGTTTCCACGATTACGGTCTGGATTTGCCACACCCCACAGTTGACACAATTGTTCACGAAGCAGTATGAGGAGGACAAACCGAGTTCAAGTATTAAGTAATATGTTTACAGATGACTAGAAGTAAACAGAAGTGTCAGTCATCTGTATAGGAATCGATGGACGACATCCACCATCGTCACCATCGAAGTACATTATCTAAGCTTCATGAGGCATTCCTTGTGAATATTCGAGTCAACTCCAGTTTGCCAAATCTCTATCGATTAACCTCAACAATCATTTCTGTGTTTGAAAAAAGTCGTATCGAGGCAGCCGTTTCAGTTTTATTATTTTGTTTAACCATCTAGCTGATTAAACTATGACTTCCATCCCGAATGGAAATCTGCTTTATGCTTTCATAAACAATAGTTCAAAACGTCAACCTTGCACTATCTAATCATTCGGCAACATATAGGAAAACAAATGAAAGATGTTCTCAACAGTATTCTAATGAATTATGATTCATCGCAGCGTACATCGATTTAACGAAGCTGTGATTCTGTCAAGCTTCGGAGTAGTTCGAGTGATTAGTTTTACACCAATCTGAAACCTAGTTTGGTAAGTTGACATTGTTCAGTTGTAGACACGCGCATATTATTTACAGCTATGGACTTGTGAGCATATCATAATTTTTCATTGGGTTTATTTCTAAACCTGTGCGTTCGGTTTCTAGCACACGTACAACTCCTTCGCAAGTTATGTATGGAATTTATGATTTATGACTTCTATCGATGCAGAATTTATGACTCGCTTGATTAATGTTACTTATATTAACTTGGGACATGTCTTACTGTGTGCTATCGTTTCTTTTGTCAACTTCTACCCAAAACTTGTGGAATCTGGCCGTTCGGTAAATGCATACCATTTCACTCCACATACCATCATAACCTTATAACTGAACATGGTCAAGCAAAACTAGCAGAGGAAATACAATGCTGAGGTGATGACAGCCATGAAAGATTGTTTCATATGCTCCCATCAAGTCTTCTTACAGACTTCAACAGATTAAATAAAATTGTAGCTGCATTACTAATTCGTAAACAGAGAAACAAGCACCTCTTCAAAGCAAACCCACTACCTAAATCTGATATCCCTATGTTCAAGGACAGTACAATCTCCGTTAAGGATGTACCATTTATGACCCGTACAAAATGAATTTGTTAGACAAAAAACTCAAAAGGATAAATAAAGTTCCCAAGAAGCAGTTTATCCGCCTTTTTCCATACCCGAAATCGCCCTGTCCCAAAAATATCTTAAATGTCTCATGGCACTTATGAACACAGGCCTCATAAATCCATCATCGTACAAATTTCGACAATCAGATGGGTCCCTCAAAATCTGATATTTCTGCCACGCGTGTGGCAATTTGTCAAGACTCACTCAACATATTCGGTCAATATGTTAGGTTAATGTGTTACCTTATACATACATACGCTATGACACAGTCAGATACAAATTTTAAGAAACTCCCATTCCTGATAAATCGGTTCGAATATAGACCCTGTAAAAATCGGCTAAGAATCGAATCATGTATTTCATTTACACAGAGGTATCACACTCCATCTTGACCAACTGAATAAATCTTAGTTCCGGGAGATGTATGCTTTCTGTTAAAAACAAAATGACAATGTTTCTTCCGAGAACATCACGAGACTTGCATTTTCTCAACACAACACTGTCCTATTCAAGTCTATAAAAAGCCAATTATTAGATGAAACTACCGATTCAATTGTAGTCGGACTATCAACAGCTGGGAGGACGAACATGTACGAACAAGTCAATGGATGCATCCACCATTTGTGACAAAAGGAACACGTCAAAAATTACATCACTGTAAGTGTGGGCAGCCTAATAATATCAACCACGTATGAGGTCATGCAAATCAAATGACAATGAACACTGTGTTGTAATTCCGGGTAACCTATTTACCCATCATTCTGATTTGATAAGCGGATAAAAGAGACAGGTTTGGTTGAAACAATCTCTCTGAGTGGTCACCACCCAGCAATAAGCGATGAATTACTCTCTTATAAATACGCACATGATATGCGCCGAAGGCACCGGGTGACGCTTACAATCGTATACGAAGAGTTTCCAGTGAATTGTGAGGAGGGCGAGGAGTCTTGTGAAACACAGCTTACACACCATATATTTCTCAAAGATAACAATCAAGCGATAAATGTTTGATTGACACATAGAAAAGACAAAGCGAAGTGTCTTTAGAACGCTTTAAGATTCTTGCAAAGAGAAGGCACATAAGCGTAAACTGTAAACGCGAGTAACACATACAATTCCTAGTTCTCTAGAGTAATCCAGTTTAGTATCATCTAGAAGAGGTGTCTAGAGAAGGATTTTATAGCGTTTTTCATAAACTCTTAGGCAGTCTCCACCACTCAAATCGCGCAAACCACACATGCACATCTGGAAGTGATCATGGGCAATTAACATCGGTCAGATGGATAACGCCTGGCATGAAAGACAGGTGCGGCTCTCGCTGTCAATTGATTGTGCATTGGTCCTCGACATCGTTCACCTGGATTACTCTCTTTAATTTATTCTGCTATCTTTACTCGGTGAACAGGCGTGTGTAATGCATCACATCCAGAGGGATACGCTGACTAGGACTCCAGCCTCACTAAGTGCAAAAATGCCAGACAGGTTAAAGGGGAAAAGTCTGATGAAAAGCAGTCTCATTCACTAGGTTTCACGTCGCACTACTAACAGCGTGAGAGTGCTTAGGTGGTAGGGCACGATCCGATGGGCATACAGTAAAATTGTTTTTGTAGTTTTAGCACCGCTGTCCTCAAAATCAGGAAGAAGGGTGTTAAAAAAAGGTGTTCTCAAACAAAAAGACACTCGACCGACCAGCGGTTGACCACGACCGCAGGCGTGCTACAATCGTAAAAACGTTCGATATCAGTAACAGCTTCCAATACACTCATTGAGAGCAGTAGTGGTCAGAAGTAGACATCAATGTCTCAATCACTGCGTACTTCGGCCAACCAAGTCTCCCACTGCCAAATTAATCCGACTCCTGAGTCACTGGCCCTCAGTAGGATTTTAAGAAAACTTTACCTCATATTGTTTCGCAGGTCAGGCTTTTGAATCAGATACTCGGAGTGAAATCCCATAGGCCAACATCCTTCTGGGGGCATAAATGACCGGAAAGTATCAGAACTTATCGTTGCCCTGACACACAACGTCCATTCACTTTCACATCCTTGCACATCTACAGGCCGAGACAATTAGTAAACGTGGACGCGTTTAACGTCCGCACAATCTGACAAACAGGTTAACAAGCTGCTCTGAGACGAACACCGGCTGCAGTCTCCAACTAGATTTGTGTTGTGTCTCCGAAACGCGACCTTACGATACTGGCGTTTTCATCCCCTTGAATTTGTCCGCAGATAATAATAACATGAATCAGTGGCTCCTTCTCAATCTCCGTGATGATGCCAAAGTTAAAGCCCGCGGTTAAACTGGAGTGAGTATTAAAGCAGAGCAGATTTTATTCAATCAGCTCTCAGTGAATGGTCATTTATGTATCGTCTAACTTAGCAACTTGGTCAAATTTAAAACGACGATTTCACGTAGAATAGAACGGAAGAGAGACTGATACTAAACGACTTACGCTCCGCGTCCCTGTTGATGCTTACTTTAGAGTTAAATGTACAAAAATCTAAGCCAAAAAACAACTACGAGAGATCAATGCACATAGGCAAAACAGATAGACAGCTATCTCAGTAAGTGGCAGAACACGTCTCCAATTGGTTAAAACAAGTAATGGCAACAACCTTAAACCGGCGAATCCGTTACTCGAAGCGCCGCATCATCGATCGCTAGACCTCTCATAACAAGTTACCCACACAGATCACTCAAAATATTGTTACTCCATCAGAACCTGACGCCTTTAGCGAAGTCACCTTGATCAAAACTCAGCAACCGGCGTTATGTGCACAAAAGTGATTGAAATATCCCATAGGGTTGCCGTGGTGATGATGACATAATATGTGATGTGACTGTATGCGTGTCTATACCCAGTATATCTCTACTTGTCTGTCTTATATTACTTGTATATTTTACGTTTGCGACCAATAAGAGTAAACGAAATGTTAACATATCGCAACATGTTTTCTTTCTGCGCTGACAATGTGTAAAAACAATTCGGTGACTACCGAGGTTAGTATCCACGTCAAAAGCAGTCCCTCTATGTACACAAAGTGGGTTGGCCGATGTCTAACGACAACCTCATCAGCGTACATTAATTAGCAAACTTCGAGAATAGAACGTGAAATGACAGCTAGGTCAATCACATGTTGCATCATCAGGTGAGGCTTGACAATCATGGGACGCTGGTTCCTTCCGAGGATTTACTGCAAAGTTACTTGAATGATCAACCGTTTCTTGGACTCATTCTGGGAGACTTTCGATAACATTGGTTCCAAGCTGGTGCTCAGCTCTGTAAACATGTGAGGCTTCGTAACCTCGTTTGTATGTATGGATTACGTTTGATTTGATGAGATGATAAGTCGATTGCGTGACCGGTGCCCTGTGGACTCAGAACGTTTAACGTGAGAATGCTAGTTCAATGATGAAGAATATATAGACAATAGATAACCTCCGGCTTTGTTCAATTAACCGAAACGCTATTTCCTTTGAACAGCAGCTGTGGAATTTGCTCCCTCGGGGCCTGTGGGTTGCGGTTTACTTCGTACATCAGTCATACTGAACTTTCTGTTATAGTTGCAGTAGTTCATGATCACTCATCTATGGTAAACATCAGAAAAAATGTGACGAAATCCACCCGGTCAAATATGGTAGATGAAAAACTGAGAGACGCTGATTATCTGTATATACCTATATACGCTCCAACAGACAACCGTTCAGATGGTATCAAGAAGGTCTGCCGCGATGTTATTTTTGATTTACACAGACAAGCCAAATACTCGCACAACATTGCGCTTGCTGGTAATACGAACGCACAGTAGAATTGATCTACACCAGAGAAAAAACGATGGTATTTTCCATGCCAGGGCGCGACTCACCGACTGCAACTATCGGCCCTTACCACTATGTGTATCTCATCGACTATACTTATCGAAATGCTCATTTCAGTAAAAACGACAGTACAGAGTCACGTGAAGATCACTGTGTAACTCAACCATGGACGCAAATCGACCACAGTAGTAACAGCTATCGAGGGAGCCATGTCGTTGAAAACCGTCCTTAATTTTGGATTAACTATCTTGGCTACTGTTCGTATCAACAGTGTTTTACTGCGTGATCAGAGATCACGTGTTTACAATAAAGTATTCAGTTAGAAAGTAAGTGATCACCACCATGATTATCATCACAGACAGTAATACATCAGTGGTTCACGCTGATGCTTAACTGCCACACAACCACGAAGAAGAAACCTATACAGGACGAGAGAAGGAAAAAAGGGACCTAACTATTAAAAACAGCCACGTCTATATTCAAACATACAACATCAAGGCGCCTACACCTTGCAAACAAACAACCAAGCTGTAAGTGAAAGTAAGGCGTCATCACCAAGACAGCTTCCTCACGGCTTTCAATGTCCCGCGTCATTAAATGCACTCACTTCACGGACAACTCGGACAAACAACAACATTCACCCCACTGAGCTCGACTAGCCGCTATCTCATCTAACGTCTCAAGCCATCGACTCTGTGAGTCGTGAGGGCTCCAGCCCGAGAGACGAACCCCATAAACGGTGACCAATCCCTTCGTGAACGATTTCATTTATCTACGCCAGGTCATCATCTGTCCACCTCGCACCTTACCCCAGTCGGTCACAACGTCAATAAAACAGTGCTCGATGTGACAGACGACTAGCTGGCTTCCTTAGTACATGATCATCTAAGATTGTGGAAATGTAATATCTCGACCAAAAAAACTCGTTTGACAATCGGTGCCAAATACCCGCTTCATAACCTCCTCGTTGCTTACTCGCTGGTGCCACCCGATACGATCGACTGAACGCAAACATCGGTGGTCAAACATCTGAAGACGGTTCACGTCTTCTACCCTGAACGGCCAGGTTTCGCTGCCGTAAAGTAATGCAACCCTCACTGTTGTCTGATATACAAGACCCTTAAGTTTCAGAGAGATATCTTTCTGTCGCCATAAGTGCCTCAGATTGGTAAACACCGGCCTAGCCTTGGAAATACGTGCCTCTGTTTCATTCTCTACACCCCCGCCGCCGCCGCTGATTCAGCATCCCAGGTAAACAAAGCGGTCAACAACCTCCATGACTTCATTATCTAACGATAAATCTACGTAATCACACCAATCTTACAGAAGCACTTTGCATTTTGTGGCTGCTCAGCGCACTTCGAAACATTTAGCAGAGTGGGGAATAGCGTCTAGCGTTGTTTGTGCCGCTTGAAAGTCGTCAAACAACAACACCTTGTCATCAGCATCGTCAAGTTTAGTCAGTCTTCCACCTGGTAGGAGACCCACGCAGGAATCTTGTGACTGTCGGAGACAGTCCTCCATTATTTCGTCCATCGCAAAATTAAACGAAAATTGTGAAATGGAACAGCCTTGACGTACGCCGCTCATAGTGTTGAAGCTGTCAGATAGTTTGCCATGAATCCTAACCTGGGTAGAAGTATGGGAATAAAGCACCGACAGTATGTTCACGTACTTGGTCGATACACCTCTGCGTTTAAGTGACTCTAAAAGTGTAGGTCGATCCGGCGGATCAAACGCATCTTTATAGTTTAGAAATACGGCGATTGTTGGCCCGTGTTACACATGACACTACGCCATAACTTGACGAAGAGTAAAAATGTCACCTATACATCTCCACTTAGAGCGAAACCCTTCCCGTTCTTCCCTAATGTTTACCTCGCGAACTGCAGTTAGTCGAGGAAGTATAATGGGTGTTAAAACAATAGAAATGATTGGGGTCAAAGTGATAGGAGTACGCAAAACGCCAATCAAAAAACACTGTGAATTGAACTGCCGGGTCACAGTAATGGAGTCATCCAAAAGAGCACTGAGTAAAAGTCTCAAGGACTACGTGAATCTCATGTAGAGAAGCGACGCAGATACGACAGGAGTGGATCTCTGCTGATTCGGCAGAACTTACGAACATCGGCTGATCACCCTTAACTAGAAAGACTATAAAGACATCGCCATGAACTGAAACGCAAACTCAAGTTAAATATTCCATCCCTGTGACATCACACACATACTTATCCCGTAGCTCACCAACTACCTCCAAGATTGGTGCCTTAGTGTTAAAGTTATGAGGGCTTTTTCAGACCGGAACTGAGTGTGCAGCGGGGTAGCACAAAATTCCATACTAAGATCTGTGCTCTCTAGTCTGCTTGTGCTAGGAATTCCATAGCTTACTATTATATGCCGATGATATTAGAATTTGGCACATGGTGGATAACGTGAATAAAAGTCAAAGGCTATAGTGTGAACTAGACAAACTACACCGCTCGACCACAGAAAACGGGCTTCCATTTAACGCAGTCAACTATGAAGTGATGCACCTCCGGCATTCGGGTTGCATGGATTACTTTCTGAAAATTAAAAAAACTGGGTACCACCACATGCGATCGCAACTTGGGCACGATTGTCTCAAGTAACCTTAGCCTGTCCCCTAAACAATGCGTCAGTGACCAAGAGAGCCAGCCCGATAGCCAGGTTACTCAACAGATCATTTGGAAGGTTTCACTGGTATGTTGCTAAGCCCCTATTTGAGATGATTATTCAAGCTGATCGTCCCTAGCTCGTGAAAGACAATACTGGTATAGAAAAGGCACAATATAGAGTAACAAAACGGGCTACGACACTGCGTTCTCCACCCCATCCATACAGGCTGTGCAAACTAAAGCAATCCTCGATGCGATACCGACATATCAGAGGGAAGCTGATTACAATATAAAAGATCCACCAATAACCCCAATATTCTTTAAGGAAAACATTGTGCCCAGCAAAAATAGCCACCTCAGGAGTAACTTCCAAACAGTTACAACATCAAGTGAGCCGTTTGACTTGCGGAGAACACTTTTACCGTCCGGGTATGTTCGACCTAGAACAACATACCAGAGTTTGTGCGCCATCGGTAGTTGAATTCAAGGGTAAACTTGATGGACATATTCGGAACACCAAGCTCATCATTAAGATCGTTGCCGTGGAATGGAAATACTCGCAACGTATCGCTATTGATGTTAACCAGCAGTTGTCCGCTGTATGTTGTAGAGCGACCATTGTACGTATGATAGACAATGATTGTTTTTTTTACGTTCGTTATCCTATAACTGTCTCTTTCGCAACCTTTTTATTTCTGCCCCCATGAGACTAACATTCCTGCGACTTGCGTTTTCTTTTTTAACTGTTCAGCACAGAATGCGATATACCTAGGCATTCTCCGCTACCTTTAATCTGTAAACTTCTTATGAAGCCTATACGCATCAGTCTAACTACATGTGGTGAAATGGTAATATGTGGGTCTGTCTTCCAAAGACAATTACTGTCTGGTAACTTCCGTCGGCCCAACGTGAGGTCAATGGCTCAGTGGACAACATAGTTACCTCACGAAAGCGTGGCCGGAGTTCTAGTCTTGGCCGTAGTAAGGATATACACTGTTGACAAGGTCTAATGAGAGCGAAACTAGGATCTAGTGCTTATTTTCAGAAGGGTCTGACTGGAAAATCTATGGGAATGCGACACTCGCGATCAATTGTGGATGATGTTTAACTTGAAACAATCTTTACCGTCCAACTCGCTTGCTGCTATGCCACGTGCCCGCTCGCGTTCATGAACCGGAATTCCAGTGCACAACACAGTCCCGGTTTCCTCTCACACGTCGTGTGCACTTCTGCCCGGTTTGTTCGTGTGTGTGTGTGTGTGTTGCCGGCGGCTTCTGTTAGGGGGGGGGGTCGTCTGCCATTCCTTGTCCATTGGTCCGTTCTCGTTGGCCGATGGTTCGTCCGGCTACGCGTGTTGTCCGCACTCTGCTCGCTGTGGGCTTTTGGACATACCTCCCTCGCGTTAAAGTATTCCACCGAGAGTTGGCATACTCGCACATTCCGTCTGATAACCCACCACACTCGCCCCTCCTTTAAGGAACTTGCCGCGGTTGTGCCAGGGTGCCAAGTGTACAGCATTGACGCAACGCCGACGAGGACCCTCGTTAATTTGAAAGCTCATATTCCTGCAGTTTATGATGGTAAATGGCCCGTTCCACCCCCGTTTTAAATTTGCCTGCGCCGGGGCCGGATGTTTCTGGTCGACTGTAGTAGCTCACTTTCACTTGACCACCAATCATGAACGGGCGCCATTCGTGTGTGTTGTGCCTCACGTCATATCTTTGTTTATTTCAGCGTTGTCTTTCTGTTGTCCGTTCAAACACACGATGTTTCAGGGGTTGTCGTTCTTGCAGCAGTAATTGCCCCTCTGTCTCTGGACACACAGACATCCAAGGGAATCCTTGGCTCCTTCCCGTATGTCAGCTCAAATAGTGAACTCTCCGTTGTCGCATACTTCGTCGTGCGGTATCTAAACAAAACACCCCATTGTCCCTAATCCCAGTTATTGATTCTGCTATTCAGCCATTCCTTCATTGTACGACTGAATCAATCCGTCAACCCGTTCGTTTGTGGAAGGTACGGCTATGTTCTCAGACGCCGAATCCCCCAGTTCTACATCTCCCGATATTGCCGCTCCTCAAAACACGGGCCCTGGTCCGTGATAACTCTGTACGGTACTTCAAAGCGAGCCAGGACATCGTTCTTGAAAGCGTGTGCAACTGTTCCGCCCGTTTGATCTGCTGTTGGAATGGCTCCCACCCATTGCGTGAAATGGTCAGGCATGTAGCGATTTCCATTTGGACTTGTTGGGAGTGGACCAAAAATATCTATACCCCAGGTGTGCGCGGCCTCCTTCGTTACGACCGATTGCATGGGCGGCGTTGTCGTCATTGTCTCTCGGTTCTATTAGCAATGGGGGCAGGCTCGAATGAAATCAATCACATCTTTCCGCATCGTGGGCCAAAATACCCTCTGCCGTAGTAGATCGTACACGCGTTCTCGCCCCATATGAACATCTGTGTGTGCCAGCCCAATCACACATTCCCTCTGGCCCACTGGAAAAAATGGCAGTCTTCGAGGTAGAAGTCCCCTCTGTACCTCCACATCGACGAAGAGTTGACTGTTCTCCAGGGGTAGCCGGTCCCAGATCTGTAACAGTTCGTTCAGTCTCGAAGTCAACCTCTTGGGTTTGGTCTATGCCAGTAGATGTTCATATATTTCGCGTACTTGAGGGTCATGTCTTTATCGGCAACCAATAATGAGTTCACGGCTATGGCTTCAGTTGGCAGTTCATTTTCCTGTATTGGTCGCGACAGTGCATCAGATACCTCGCTGTTTCTGCCGCCGACATATCCGATTGCAAATCTGAACTCTTACAGTCGAACTGCCCAGCTCGCCAGTCGTCCAGGCGGATCCTTCGCCGTCTTCAGCCAGATCAGGGGTTTGTGGTCCGTCTCGACATGAAAGATGGTTGCTGTCACATAAGCCCTCCACTTCTCCAGCACCCAGACATTCATTCCTCGTGGTGGAATACTTTCTCTCAGCTCCCGTCAACACTTGCCTGGCGTACTCAATTGTTCGCGACGGTTGGAAAAGAACTGCCCCGACTGCGACAGCAGTTGCATCAAATGATACCGTGAATAGCTCATTCGGTTTGGGGATTGTCAGGTACCATAGAATGTTGGCAGCTTCCTGCTTGAGTTCGTTGAAAGCCACCTCCAAGTCTTCAGTCCAAACAAATTTTCTGTTCTTCCTCAGCAATTGGAAGAGTGGATATGCTTTCTGAGAGAACTCCGGCGTAAATTTTAAATCATAACCGACCATTCAGAGAAAAGACCTCAGTTGCCGCTTAGATTTCTGTGTTAGGAACTTCTTGATGGTTGTCAACTTCTCTGGCAGCGGTTGGCTATTCCCATTAGCAACCGTGTGTCCCAAGCAGACAACTGAACTGCGGCCTATTCGGTACTTCTTACTACTCAGTTTTAGGTTGGCTGCGTCGATTCGTTGTAACATTGCTCGCAGACTTTTGCACATTTCGACATCATTTTGTTGAATATGACGATGTCTTCTCCATATACAGCTACTCCATCCTGATCCCCCAGAATTCAAAGTGAAAGATGTCTGAAGGTAGCTGGAGCGTTGAACAAGCTGAACGGCATCCTGAAAAACTCGTACTGCTGTCTGATCACACAAAAGGTGGCCTTCGCTATGTCCCTACATGTCATTGGTGGTTGCCAATAACCGGAATGCAGGTCTGTGGGAGATATTAGTTTAGCTTCGTGCAAGTGCGCAGATTTCTTCCATTTGGGGCATCGGAAACCTGTCTTTGATTGTCACTCCGTTCACCTTTCTGAAATCGACGTAAAATCGATAGGTTCCATCCGCCTTCTTAGTCAACAAGACAGGTGACGAAAATGGGTTGCTTGTCAGTTGAATTATTTCTTTCTCCGACATGTTCTTCAGCTGCCTCTCCACTTCTGGAATCAATGTGAATGGTGTTCTCCGGTATACTGGTCTGCATTCCTTAGTCGGCTTTAAGTCTACCAAGTGTTCCATCTATCTACAGAATCCATACTGATCATCCACGTTGGTAAATGAATCAGCAAATCCATTAACACAGCGCTTGATAGCTGGAAACGGACATTCTAGCATAGACTCCACAGAGACGCTGCCCATTAGGCACTGTTCCTTGGTCTCTTCGTGATGAAACTTCAGGACATTATCATTAACACGCGACTCGTTCCTCTTCAGGTCTACGTTTGCCTTCAGTCGACATAGCAGATCGGCACCAATTATTGTCTCCTTCACAATTTCAGTTACTAGCACTGCGTAGCGTACGCTGGCACCACCTATCTAAATTTCAACATTCTGAGTCCCCAGTGTCTTTACCGTCATTACTCTGATCACGGCTACATTCCAGTTACTCACCTTAATGGTTAATCCTTGCTTGTAATTGACGTCCCCGCCCATGTATCTACTATCGCAATCTTTCGTTCTCCCTCGATCAAACTTTCACCTGTGGAAGGCCCCCATGACAACCTATTATCACCGAAAAACATGAGGGAAAACGTCCGTTGGGATAATGACGAGCAAAGTGCCCCACTTCCAATTACAGCTCAGTTGTTTGTTTGCAAGGTGTAGGCGCCTTGATGGATAATGTATGTTTGAATAAAGGTGTGATTATTTCTAGTAGTTAGGTCCACTGCCCTCCCTTTCTTTTTCACTCTCTTCTCACACAGGTTTTCTTTCTTTCTTTTTTCCTTCGTGGTTGTGTGGCAGTTAAGCATCAATGTCTATAATGATGATAAAAGTGTCCCACCCCATTACAAACAAACTAACGGTTACAATGTAGTTGCGCACGTGCTCGTCTAACGTCTTGATTCCACATTCGTCTTCAAACTTTCCATTGTCTTCGTCAGTTGCTTCACTTTCTCCTCGTACTTCCTGACTTCCAGCCGTTCAACATCCGTCCGTACGGGCAGGCGCTGTGCAATTCCGACAAGCCGTTCCATGTCCGTGATTCCGCAAGACTCGGCGATCCGAACACTCTTGCAACTCTGACGGCATACTCTGGATGAATCGCTCTCTCACCAGTCTATCCTTCTTTTTATCGTCTACCTCCATTGGGCACAACGTCAACTGTCGTAATAAGCGTTGGTACTAAACCAGGGGATATTGAGTGTAGCAAAAACCCAGCGCCATAAGAACGATTCAGTGTCCTCCGCCGATTTTGTTCCTTGATAAATTCCCGAATCAGTGCCGCCCGTGTTTCTTGATACGACGTTGAAGCTTCTGCTTGTTTGCCCAAGGAATAGACAGCTTTTGCCCGTCAAGGTGCCCTAAATGCCGTCAAAAATCGTGCCTCGCTTTTCAGTCCGTTGCACGCTGCGACCGTCTCAAATTCCGATAGCCACTCTTCCACGTCTCTATCCGCGAATTGGTATGACCACGGCAGATTCATTGCGTTGTGTTCGGATCACCGCACCAATGTACCGAAAAGGCGTTCAATAAAACACCATCTTTATTGTCCAACTCGCTTGTTGCCACGCCACGTGCGCGCTCGCGTTCACGAACCGGAATTCCAGTCCATAACCCACCCCCGATTTCCGCTCGCACGTCGTGTGCATTTCTGCCCGGTTTGTGCGTGCGGCCGGCGCCTTCTGTCGGGGGAGGGGGAGGTTTGGCCTACCATTCCCCGTCCGTTAGTCCGATCTCGATAAGCGATGGCTCGTTCGACCGCCCGTGTTGTCCGCGATCAGATCGCTGTGTGCTTTTAGACGTACCTCCCCCGCGTTGAGGTATTTCATCGAGAGTTAGACTACTCGCACCTCCGGTTTGGTAATCTACCACATTATGTCATCAAAAGCGGTTTGTTCATGTGCAGTAGAAACCCACCCGACCGGCGGCCAGCTTGCGCGGTCAAACCAATGAAAGAGCGCGACGCAATAGACCAATCAAGTCATCGTCAACTGATTGACCAGTGATCTAATTTCTTTCTAATAAGTCGAATCGATTTCTCTATCTAACTCTATTAACTCATATAAGTGTTCTGGCCTGAAGCTGAATTATAGGAAGCAAATTTTTGCCTGTCTTCATTTTGATTATCGTAATAGACATATTTGAAACGTCGAACTGCTGCGTTTACGCATTCGTAAACAGTCCAACAGGTCTAATCGTTTCAAGATCCTCTTTCGGGAACTGTTGGATCCAAATTCCATAATTTACCGGATGGACGAAAAGTCATGATGACCATGATTCTACAGACCGCTGAAGCAAGCTTGTTTCAACAATGTACTCATTAAACGAAGTCGGTCACTGCAAAGCGGAAATGTACGCAGATCAGTCGGTCGAGCGTCGTAACAAAACGAGTTTTCAAAGTTAAACTCACTAAAGCCGCATGAACATGATAAGACACACTCGGTTGGCGGCATTCGAAACGGATTAGCCAGCCACAGTGACTGAAGCCAAAGGACGCATGCGCTTCAAACCATCACCCCAAGTGGCTTGCGCTAAACCACATGCGGTCCCACTCACACATCACGATATCCAGTGTAAATCCAAAGTAACAAGACCAATATACGAATGCATGTTACTACATTTCAGAAAGGATAAGGACGGAAAAAAAACAAAATCCAGATTGGATCACGAAAAGAACAGGCAAACTATTCATCATACAATATACCAACAAAGCCCAAGAAAAGAATGGGTAGAAGACCGCATACAGCCAAGTATCTGAGGGAAGAAGCAAATCAATTGCCAAACGACCATAGTCTTGGGCGATGCAATAATTAAAAGTAGGATGGATATGCAGATATGACATACCTGGGCCTAACGTATGCGTCGTCGCACACTCAGTTCTAAACAGACTAGATGGTTCGCTAATAACGTTCTTCACTTATCTGCTCTCAGAATTTTCAACTGAAAATTAGCTGAAGACCGCCGCAAAGCTGCATGCATCAGATAAAATTTGTTTACGTTGCGAACCAGTTAGTTTAATCGAAAGACTCGGGCACAGCCACAACAGAACTGGTGTCACGCTTCATAAACAATGCTATTCAAGGTTGGAGAAATAACACATTCTTAGCTAAAAAGTGAGGTGAAGTACAAAGACCGGATGCACAAGTGTTGTAGACACGCCCCTTTGGAGAAATGCGTTCACCAGGCTGCCGTTACCACAGGAAAGGTTCAGGGGTTAAGGCAACGTAGTGGCATTTCTACAAGTAGCCATAAAGATAGGTTATGATTATCGGTAGCCCATAGTTACACTTTCAAGACATGTAGCATATACAATACCACAGCTTGCTAGTTCAATCGCCGAACTGTATAGAAGACGATGCGGTGAACGTGAATCATGCAATAGGCTATCATGAATCGCACAGACTCAGTCAACGCAGAAAGTGGTTCCAGTGAAGAAAAAACCAGATACACCACTCTGTGCTAACTGTCCGATGAGAATTCGACATTTTCGAAAGCCTGAACCGCATATTTGCTATCTCGATATCATACGAAATGTTGTGTGCGTCAGTGAAAGGGGGGATTGTTTTGCCACTTGGAGAGCAACTAAAACCACGCAGTACGTTGGGAACAGTCAGGATAACTGTTAACCTTAACACTCAGTGTTTGCTAAAACATTGTGGACGCCCTAATCAAGGACGCTTCTCGTTTTGCCCTATTCATATTAGGCTTAAAGATTCCCGGGGACTTTCATGTAACAACCAGGGGCGAAATGGTAACAAAGACTGTCGAGTTCAACTAGAGTCTCCAAGTGATTCGCACCATTTCGGAAGAAAACTGAATTTCAAGCTTGATACTTTAAAGTCCTCTCCTAAAAGAAGCCAAATCCTTTAGAAAAACGATCAGATAATCATAAAAATTTGATGTCGTTGAATGTTCACGCCGTAAAGATCCCGATACACAACACAACAGAGAACTTATTTTCGAGACTGATCTGTCGAAGCGGCGACATGACACAAAAGTATCGAGACTCACCAAAATTCAGCGCCGTGGGATATGTCTGTTCGTACGCCGCAGCAGAAGGCGGGACAGTGGGCCCTCCAGGCTGGACTGCGCCAAAACTAGCAGGATTCGTATGAGCATCCGTAACCCCGGACCATCCACCTTCACAACCGGCCCACAAACTGGCATGCGCACCACTGGGATTGAAAAAGTGAGCCGCGCCTGGCTGATTTAACATTGCATACATGCTCAGATCTCCCCCTCCCCCTCCTCCTCCTCCGCCACCACCACCAGCTCCAGCTACCAATGGCGATCCGCCAGTTGGAGCGCTGGTGGTTTGATGATATTCAGCGTTGGTCTGCGGCTGAACGAGGCCGGCATGAGTAAAAGTGGTAGGGCCGGTCGAGCCTGTTTGTTGTTGTGACGATGAACACGCGACAAATCTTGGATGAGCCGTGACCTGAGGATGATAGTAGGGACCTCGCTGATTCAACGCGAGTGCAAGGCCAGCCTGAAGGAGAGCAGCTTGAAAGACCGGTGACATGTACGGATCTGGAACCGGTACGTAATTACTTCCTGCAGATGGATAACTTATGTCGGCCATTTGCCGACCAGAAGATTGCGCTGCGGTTACAGACGGAAATCTGGTGGAGGCTGGATTAGATACGAATGCGAATGGTGAACCGGTTGGATAGGCGCTGGCGACTGGGCCCTGAAACCCAGAATAGGAGATAGTTGGACAGCTGGTGGACTGAGGATCTTCGGCGATTTTAGCTAGAACTAGAGCGACAGCCGCTCGACATTGATACGGTTCACCTGAAGCGATAAAAATAGAAGAAACGTCGTTACAGGAGAGACAATAAACAACCAGGCAAAAATCACATGGAGAGACTAGTTGAAATAGCTTACAGCAACCAAACGAATCATTTGTTTGAGCGAATCATTGAGATGGTAAAGTGAAGGACGCTACTTCAGGGAAATCCAAGCTGCTGATGGACGTCCGTTGTCAACAGAAACAACGAGTGTTATCAATAAGAAATTCTCATTCAATCTACTACTTGGTAGGATTTGTGTTTATTTCACTGGGAATTCTTAAAATCGTTCGCGCTATTGTTACTTATCAATAGGATTGTGCGAAATACCGGTGAACAGTAGTTCACTTCAGGTTACTCAATTTATGATAACATTTACTGTTTTATAGGACGACTGAAGTGTGCGTGCAGTAAAAGCTCGCCAGAACTGGTCAAGCCCCATTCCTACCTGATCCTATGATCCGGAGCGAACGTGTAATTAAACTGCACTAACAATATATACATGTGAGTACCGCAGTCGGGATAGCACTCACATATAGGCATTGCAGATACGTCGACAGATTGGTTCACCCCAGAGAGAAAGGAAAAATGGCATCCTTGCATATGATTGTCAAGAATCACAGCACTGTGTCCTCAGATATAAACATTCTATGCACGTTCGTGTAGTCAAGAGGAACTATTTATCAGCCCTGTGATTACACTGAGAGTAGTCAAACCGGCATTGGCATTCCCATCGCTAAACGAAGAGTTATTACTATTATACGCCTAAGGCGTTTACTCTGAGTTCAAAGAACGATGGCGTAACAACAGGTTTACCAACAGACCGAAGGCACGCAAACATATTTATGACCAAGCTGGGAATAACTGAATACCATCAAGTCGTCCGTAACTGCTCTACACAAGCTCAAAACAAACGATGTAGTTTGTCTGATCAGAAGCAAGAATGACAACTAAAATCTATGAGCTAATTTCAATTGTGAGTATCTCAACATAAAGTTCATTACCGAAGCAGACGAGAGAAACAGACTAAATTTATGGATGTTACGCTGGTTCGTATAATGGGTGGACTGACTTAAAGGTCCATTTGTCAGAGAACAACACATGAAGTGGTCAATACACGCTCATTCACAACTTTGATTATCTGCCGAACGAGCTAAACTGACTAACAACCAGAAAGAAAATGACACAGACTGGACACCCTACAAGACAAAATCCAACAAGATCGGGCGCTCGTAACAGAAACAGATGTCCTCGAACAGTTCTAGACAAAAACTCGTGGCCAAAAATGAAACACGAAAGCGTCCAAACAGCCGATATAAGTCTACTTTTATCGATCTTTTATACAAAGTTGAAACTATCCAACAGATTGGCACCTGCTGAAGTTAAAATGCACGTGAGAGTGACTAACCTGCAGCAGGGGTCGTCGTGCTGTAAAGTATTTGGTCGGCAACCTAGATAATTTGTGCTTATTCTCTTACTTGTTGTTGTCGACCGCACTCGATTGACATCGACCATCAAGAGTAGCTAGACGAAGCCTCCTGAATCGTTTGCAAGATTCGTAGAGCTCATTTCAAAGCTGTCCGAAAGTGACCGTTATCAATGACAGAGACTATTATTACAGCTCCCACAACCTATATCTTTGTGCGCGAAATCAACTCGTACAACCTCCTCGTTAACCCCCGTGGCCAATAGTTTCCAAGTCACTTGAAACCCGTGCAAATGTAAACCACTCGAAGTCGAGAAGTGCGTGTCTCATGACAGGCACATGAACACACACAATCCTAAACATTCCTATTCTCCCCCACTGGGCCATAATCAATCCCATATCTGAATTATGATAATCTATGTGGTCTGCTCACGGTTATATATAGTTCGCACATATCACGTAAATGTAAGACTGATTAGAACGAGGATAAACAGCTGTTTGCAAAATTAACATATGTGCACGTTGTTAGTAGGCTTTGTGATATAGTTCAATCATATTTGCTGCTGCGTCACCGAAATATCATTCTAGAGACAAAAACACAATTGGTCAGTACTACCTCAGGGGAATGAGTTAGTACAGGAAACCTACACTGGAGACTCAACAGCGAATCGAAACTTGTCCCTGCACGAATAGTTCATGAACCTCATGTTACAGCATAGCATAATACCAACGAGCGCTAGTTATCAGCCAACCGATTACAATCCAACGTAATCTATTGACACTGTAACTGATTCAGAGCAACTGTTCAAGGTGCAATGATGTATAAATCATGAACATGTACCTATTCAACATTGTAAAAGATTACCAAAATCCTCGAACGTTGTCGGTTAGCATGCTAATCATCGCGAGTGAAATGGTAACTGGATAAATGGGCGATGTTCAGTAAAGGCCAAGTCATCCATCGGTATTGAGAAGTAAACAATAACACAACACACTGCCGTACTCACCTTGAATGAGCACCTATTCACATACTGCAAACATGCTAAGGTGAGGCGATTTGAAAGCGACAGCCACAACCACTCATGGCTAGTCTGCCACGGATAAGCCACAATAAGTATCGCTGACCAATTTTTGTCTAGCTGTGTGATGATGACACATAAGAAATGCTGTGCGTAGAAAGATGGTGATGTACTTCAACTAACGAACCACACTAATGTTAAGAACTGCAGTTTACACCTAAGCAATTTCCCATCGGACAAACACATACTTCACTCACAAAGAGCAGCATATCTGCTCACACTCTTGGTGAACAGTGTTGTATGCTTCCAAATTCTACTATCGTATACATGATACACAATTAACGCGGTGAGCATAGCATGCAGTGGGACCAATGGAAAAAGAACAAAAACCCGAAAGTGAAGCGGAATAATGAGAAGACTTCAATTTTCACCGTCTCATTTACCTTTAACAATTATCCAATATCACAGGTCGGTTAGTTCGACGCGGTAATCTGACTGTCTCTGTTCGCTGTTCAGAAAATTCAGTCTTAATCGTTCACCATGTATGTACTAGTCGATTGTCCCAATTACCCTCTGAATAAATCGGGAAGTACTATTCTAAACGATGCTCTGGGATATGGAATTTTGCATACAATGCAGTAATGACTGGGTCAGAGGGGTGGTCACGCGATTTGCTTCGGTAGGAAATGCACCAGAAGCAGTTACTTAACCATTCTGTTACTTTAGGGATAGAAATTAAGGCGGCTTTTTAGTGAAGACGATCGATTTATCACAAACTTCAACAGAAGGTTGGACTTATTAGACTAGGAAAAGCTGAGATAATTGAGAATTTCAGTTACAAAGGGAATTGTTTTATTCTCACTTGAAAATAGAAAGTGATCAACATGACAACGTTGATGAGTAAAGCGTTGACAAACTAGCACATTCAAGGACTTCAGGTTAAATGATCGTTTGTGAGTTACAGGCACTTGCCAGAGGAACAAGATGCCGAAAGTGTGCTACGATGAGAACAATCCGAATCCAAATGATCATCACAGTATGTTGACATACAAGCCGACCACTAAGTGGTATAGAACGGTCGCCGAGATTGTTAGAGATAAGGCAGGTTACCATGATCAGTCAACCACCAGACTACTGGAGCATCACGGTACTCTGTGGCAGGTGTATTCCTCGAAAATGACTCATCACATATCTTCTACACACTCCTCCATCGCCAGTACATTGACCAGATGGTTCGATTCAGCACAATATCGCACTAAGTACGGCATCACATGACTAAATCCATTCTTGTTTTCTTACACCACTCCGCAAGAAGAGCAACAATTTTCAGACAACAGCATAGAACTTTATACTATTTAGGCGTCGTCGGAATGTATATGAGGATACCTGATTGAGTTGACGAACTAAGCGCAACAAGAGATGTGTGAACTCTGTCATGTGAATAAATTCACCGGCTGCTTACGTTTACAACGAAGACTGGAGTTCCAGGTTTGAGAAGCTTAACCTCAATCAATCTATCCAAAAGACGACTTTGAGAAATGAAAAAAATCAGGCGTATTCGGTGAACCAACCTATATGCTTCGCCAGTTGTCGAGGAAATCGCCAGTACTAACAAAGTACACTTGTAAGTAACTTTCACCATTGATATAGTCGTATACTTCTTCGGTCTTCACGAACGTCCTCAGCCATCGTGACAACTGTTGTTGTCATCGTGACTACATGACGACTCGACACTGTCCGAACTTTTGTCTGGTCAATTCTATTGACCTTGCTTTGTTATTAGTCACAAACCCTATAAATAAGAACGGGTTTGTAACTATGCAGTCTTCGGGCTGAGCGACGTAAAGAAGCTCTGTTTGAAGCTCAGTCTTTTTCCTGTGTTCATGAGGTAGCCTAAGGTGGATGGGTTGGCTGAGAAGAGACTAACCGACCACGTTTACTCTACCGTTCATTACTGTTATCCGTCGTGCTATTATTCACCGTTTAATTGACCGTAATTCCGTTCCGTTTACGCGCTCGTAGAACGTAGATTCGGTTACAACACCGCTTCAGTTGTCGACGTTTATATCGTACGATTTCCGCACATCCTGACCAATCTCAATCCAGCAAGACGATTTATCCCTCACAATGATTATTAGCAGTTTTCATACTTTGCATTCTGGTGTTTACATATCTTTCTGCTAAAGGTACCTGAGTAAAGGTGTTTCCATTGCAACAAATAAATTGTTACCCCAAAACAATAAACTTCGGCTGTGTGTAGACGGTGTATCATATCACCACAACACACAGTGACTTCAAGCGCCTTCACTATACTGCAAATAAAATCGTTTGCGTCTGATAGCGCCATTTGTCCAGGTAACAAGCGACTATTCTACAGGCTGGTAAAAACTTTCAGCATCCCAGTGTATTACAACTTCAAGTCCGGAAGAGATTCATTGAGCATACAAAATGTGATCGTGTCGATCTCATCATCATCATAGACAGAAATATATCATTGGTTCACACTGATGCTTAACTGCCACACAACCATGAAGGAAAAAAAGAGAGAAAACCTATATATGAGAAGACAGTAAAAAAAGAAGGGGAGGGCAATGGATCTAACTACTAAAAATAACTACACCTATATTCAAACATACACTATCAAGGCGACTACACTTTGCAAACAAACAACCAAGCTGTAAGTGAAAGTAAGGCTTTATCAGCAAGACAGCTTCCTCACGGCTTTCACTGCCCCGCGTCATTAAGTGCACTCACTTCACGGACAACTCGGACAAACAACAACATTCACCCCACTGAGCTCGACTAGCCGCTATCTCATCTAACGTCTCAAGCCATCGACTCTGTGAGTCGTGAGGGCTCCAGCCCGAGAGACGAACCCCATAAACGGTGAACAATCCTTTCGTGAACGATTTCATTTATCTACGCCAGGTCATCATTTGTCCACCTCGCACCTTACCCCAGTCGGTCACAACGTCAGTAAAACAGTGCTCGATGTGACAGACGACTAGCTGGCTTCCATAGTACATAACCATCTAACATTGTGGAAATGTAATAACTCGACAAAAAAACCGTTTGACAATCAATGTCAAACATCCGCTTCATAACCTCCTCGTTGCTTACTCACTGGTGCCACCCGATATAAGCGACTGAACGCAGACATCGGTGGTCAAACATCTGAAGACGGTTTACGTCTTCTATCCTGATGGGCCAGGTTTCGCTGATATAGAATTATAAAACCCTCAGTGTTGTCTGATATACGCGACCCTTAAGCTTCAGAGAGACACCTTTCTGTCGCCATAAGTGCCTCAGATTGGTAAACACCGCCCTAGCCTTAGAAATACGCGCTTCTATTTCATTCTCTACACCCCCGCCGCCGCCGCTGATGCAACTTCCCAGATATACAAACCGGTCAACAATTTCCATGACTTCATTAGCTAACACTAAGCCTACGTAATTACAGCAATCTTGCAGAAGCACTTTGCATTTCGAGGCTGCAAAGCGTATTCCGAAGTACTTAGCAGAACGCAAAATTGCATTCAGCGTTGCTTGTGCCGTTTGGAAGTTGTCAAACAGCAACACCTTATCGTCAGCATAATCAAGATCAGTGAGCCTTCCACCAGATAGGAGGTCCACACCGGCATCAGTTGAGTGCCGCAGACGTGTGAACGCCAGTGGGATCAGAGCTAATTGTCTGGGTAAACACAACTCACTTAGTCCTGCTAATTGACCCGTGTACATGTGCTTATCAGAAAATTACATCACAGTTACTCCGTCATATAACTGTACGTCTAAAGTGGCACGCGTTCATTATATAGTGATCCTCAAGACTTGGAGCAGACTTTTCCTCCCGTCACGTTAAAATTCGCCTACACGCCAGCGAGTTGAGGTTGGTTGACAATGAAGTGGACATCGCACTGGCGCGCAGTGACCTAGAGATCACAATTTCATTCGGACGGCTACCACGACCAAAATTTCACAGATCTCTCCCTGAATCTGAGAAATGTGTAAGCTTTGAAGGTAATGTAAAGAAAACGATAAAGAGGTTCAGCGGCAGTTGTATGTGAAACATCTGAAGGGTTGGTTATAGGGCCAACCGACTGATGCCAATGAGATGGTGATCTGTGTCTGGCATCAACCGAGTTGTTTAGATTTCTGTGTTGCAAAAGATATAAAACGGACATGCCATTTTATTTCACTTGACCTCACGACTTCAGTGTTAGTTGAATAATCAGTTTAATGTGCCTCATTATTATTAAATGTATTTGCTGACTAAAGACGAATGTACCGTGCAGTCCGCTCAAGGACATGACACCTATATCTTATCGCCGGCCAACAAAATACAGCTCTATACAGAACAAAAATGGCAAGAACTCCTTAAATATCTTCTCTTGGAGTATCAGTAATTTCTTATTCCTTAACACCACCTTACAAAACCTTTACAGCGTATCAGTCCTCTAGTAGGCTAGTAACTCCCCCCTCTCTAAAACACATGATCCACCAAGTCACTTGTGCAGTCTGAATAGATAAATCGCGTTCAACGTGATGACCTTTCTTTGAGCGAGTTCATGTTAACCATTGCTACGGGCAGCAATGAGATGCAGAGATTAATGTTCCTGTCGAATAGTTCCAGCCACGTTTATACATACAACACCAGGAACAAAATCTCAAGACAAGGTACCACAAAAGTTCACACGAAGTCGACATTAGGCACAACTTCACGCACAGGAAATACGACTGACATGCCGAGAAATCGCAATCACTGAACCGATCGGATTTAAATCTAGTTACTTGGGATCCACAAACTCAAGTGAGTCACCAACCATCAGATGACCAAGCGTCAGTGCGACAACCATCACGACTACTAACATCCCACACAGTCTGGGTTCATGTGGATGACGCAACAATGTTGTGGACGAACATGCCATCTAGGTTAATGAAAGGATTCCCGACAGCTGAAGATCAACTGTTTGCATTCCCAATGAACTGCTCTAATTAACGAACGCGTTGACGTATCCAGCTTCATTAAAAAAACACACGAGGGGACGGAATGCGAACAGTCTGACAGAATTAATCTTACTTGGCCGCCTACGTAACACAAACTGTCACAAAATTATAGAAGGGTTGATGGGAAATGGCTGCGTTCACCTGCAGAGGACTTACGGTGTTGAACAAGCCGATATCGATAGCAACGGTGGACAGCACCTAAAAGATCTACCTGGAACAGACTATCCCAATTCAGTTCGGTCCGAACAGCTGAGGACAGTCGTAGACTCAGTGGTTAGTATATTGTGACGAATAAAGAAGTTACATTGCTATACTTGTGTATCCCATGCAGGAGAGATTTCCACATAAGTTTAGGGCCTGTAACTGATTCCCAGAACGGCTTTAGATGCAGCCAGCATTTTGCACAGATGTCGGTTTACCTAACGAATCCAGACTACATGTCTTTCCAAGTTAACCAGTGGACCAGCTCAGTCCCGAGGTTACGGACTGAAGAGGATCCCTACATCTGACAGCTAACTACGAGATTAACGGAGTCCTCCAGCGAATAAGCAGTCGAAGGCAATAAGCGCCGGCACTAGACGAGTGCGAAGATTACCAATCGCCAGCCGAGTCTCTTATAATGTGCTCTATGACGATCTTATGATATGACGTATGATAACCCGACACAAAAGAGCATTAAATGCTCCAACGGGGATACATGGCCTCCATGTTAAGGCGTCGTTCGTCTGGTGTGCTCCGCGAATGGCATGTGGACGTTTTCGGTCACCACTATCGACGAAAATATCTCGTTGAAAATGTACAGATCATCAAGGTGAGCGCTGTCTCCAACGCGTAAGAGAGGTGTACCAGGTACTTCGAATAGCTGGGCCCGAATCAAGAGACGTATGCATCAACCTGGTTACCGGCCTCCAGCAATACGAGGGAGGCATCGCAGCAGCCTTGCTGGTCTTTGAATCTCTAATTGAGCAGACCGACACTAGATATGCTTTCCGTGGTGATTGTTAAATACGACGCTCCTTCAGTGACAACCTCGTGCAAGGGTGCATTGGACATCCTGATGAATGAACTCCATTCAAAAAGCGAATGGACGAATATGGTGACCGTCACTCCACCCCACCCCACCCCCAAAAGTAGAAACAGGCGTGGCAACATCCTTGTCGGTCTTGCACTGTCTGGTTGGATAGATAAGCTACTCCAGCAGCAGTTCAACTAACTACCTATATCGGCGACCGCGTTTTAGAAAATCCCGTGCTCACTGGTTCGTTAATATTTCTCTACCTTGGGAAGAAGAATCACCACTTGAGATCAACTTCCTGAAACGTCAAAGGACACTCGACCTGGACGAACTTCTATGTTCATCCTAAGGATGGAAGTACACTCATAGTGTGGTGGACTGTCAGGCAGGAAGTGCCAGCATTCCAACTTTCGGTAGAATACCTCAACACAGGGGGGAGGTGCGTTCAAAAACCCACAGCGAGCGGATGGAGGACGGCGTGTGCGACCGGATGAGTCATCGCTCGACCAGATCGGACCAACGGGCGAGACGTGGCAGCCGAAATAGAATGGATGACCAAATTGAAGGCCTGATTATACCAACACTCTCAGGAATATCTCGACACGGCTGTGGAGTACGGGCAAAGCCCACAGTGGATGGACGGAGGACAGCACGAGCGACCGGACAAGCCATCGCTCGAAGAAATCGGATCAACGGACGAGGACTACCAGGCGGAAAACCCCCGGATAGAAGGCGTCAATCACACACCTAAACCGGGTAGGAGTGCACACGATGTGTGAGCGAAAACCGGGGGGGAGTGTTGTGGACTGGAATTGTGATTCAAAATCGCGAGTGTACGTGTGGCATGGTAACTAGCGTGTTGGACAATAAAGACTGTGCTTTATTGGACGCCTTTTCGCTACAATAGTCACAGAGCTGACGCATCTGCTAAAGAAAGTATCGGCAAGCGAGACAGTTCCAAATGACTGGTTTTCCCAGCAGTATTCACCCTTAATACATCGCAGCTGTCGCCATCTCATAGACTTTCCAGTCGAGTTGCGTTTGGTAACTTGCGTCGAACAGACGTTCGATTGTCGCTAAACGGAAGGTTATATAATGCTTGTGAACGTCCTGTTTTGTTGCATGGTTCGGAGCGGTGGCGTGTTCGTAACGAAGATATAAGCAGACTTTCTGTGTTCGACCATGATTGTCTGCGCCAATTAGCCCACATTAAGTGAGGTGACCGCGTGAGCAACGCAGCGGTTCGCCGGCCCGCATTCCGGAACACTCGGGATGTTCAATTAATTGATCAGGTAGTCGCGTTGTACATTCTGTGATGTTTGAGTCACGTACTTCGTATGCCATCTGAGCGTTTATTGTACCGGGCATTATACAGTGAGACAACCAACTTGGATAAAACCGCGTGTTGGTCAAGCAACAACGTGGTCACGAAATATGAACATTGTTCCTAATTGTTGCATTGTCTACCCAGTTGGAATCCTCGTGATCACTCAAATCTTTGGCTAGAAACGCTATCTGCGATGGCGATGTGCCGCAGTCAATAGTGCACCTGCATCCATAATATATCTAGTTTTTCCACTAGATCTATTATTATTATTATTATTATTATTATTATTATTATTATTATTATTACTCTGTATCCTTTCAGCAACGTTTCTTCTTCTAGGATATTTTACATCACTGTTAAGGTGAGCGACGATTTGAGTCACAGTACCTTCTGGTCAAGGTAATGGTTATTATGACGACAAATGCGCGCACAAAATATCCGAGGGTAGTAGGCTAGGTTCGGCCCCGGCCGTGGCTGCAGTGATCACAACTTCAATCTGCTGGATGTTTGTACACTGTCAGACCCAAAGAAAGCAGAAAAATGCGGAATTTTAGACATCAAAAATGCAACATTCTGAAAATAAATTACTATCACACATGGGGCCGGGTCAAGGCTTATGGGAACTCATGACCGACCTTCAGCGTCTTAACTAAGACGCAGCAGGGTCATCCAGTTCCTTCTTTCTTGTTCAATATCGCGGTGGGCGAGATCCGAGGGTGTACGGTGATGAGTTGTGGACTTCGTGGTGCGAAATTTATCACCGACGCTCGATACCAAGTTAGAGACTATACAAATAACATTGCTACAATCTGTGAGGGTTCAAGCGCAGTCTAGAACACTCCAGGCAGATCTGGCGCTTCAATTCGTCAGATCGGAAAGACCCTTGCATTTTCTAAGTACAGCGTGCAAGACTGGCAGGACTCTTCACATGGTCTCACCTCAAACGGTAAGTCAGTGGAAACAGACGGGAAATTCATGTATCCAAGGGGCTGTATCAGCTATGGTCGAGGGTTCGGTGCGATCATAAATCGTATAGCGAACGCTCGGATAGCGCTAACTAATTAACGGAACTCGTGACGCCAGCATGATCTCAATCAGAGATAGAGTGCACAATGTCACTTTAGGAGCGGTCTTATTGTATGGCTGCGAAATTTGATCCATTCACGTGGTGCTGACTCATAGAGTGCCGTTTTCAACGATATATATCTCCAAAACTTTAGCGACGTGTGGTAGGAACACCGTGTCAGTAATGGCGAAGCTTACACATGTACTTTATTTACGGAACAGACAAACTCCATCGAGTCCTGAGCTTCGTGATGTCGTCTCACGGACCGTGTTCGTCTAGTTACATCTTACGAATACTAGCTCATCACCTGCCACGCCGCGTTTTGTTTGCAAGTGATGGATGAGGTAAGAAGTGGTAGTCTGGTGGACAGCGAATGACTTGGTTACGCGGCAGGAAGGCACGGGCACTGAGGCTTGCTTCAGTGGAGCGTTCCTGGTATCCTAGCTGAGGTTCTAAAAGCAGAAGACAGCCTTAGTTGGGGACGCTGTCTGATATGGCGGAGAATAGAAGTCAAGGGCAATTATGTTGTGAATGTCTGCGTTAACCGTTGTAGTATTCCCCTGTCAACATCGTTCTCATGCTTAACCTTGTGTAATCCCGTTTCTTGGGTAGGGTAGAACGTTCCTTACTGTATGTAGCTTTTTCTGTTGTATATATGCATATATATGCCTAACCTTTTTTGCTACCGTGGCATGGTGGTCAGGCTTGTGTGCTGTTTCGATCCAGAGGGCTGTGTTGACTGCGACCTCGGTCGTTGCAGGTTCAACCCTGTCAGATTAGCCAAAATGGAGCAGCCAGACGAAAGGCAGATGCGTCCGTTGTGAGGTGTTCGTTGTGTATGGTGTCAGGTTGTTGTGTTTTAGTTGGGTTTGCTTTTTTTTGGCTGATCTGATTTTCTGTATGTGTGATTGGTTTGTCTGTGCTGTATGTGTGGTTGGTGTGTCTGCGCAGTATTATCTCTAGATGAATGTGTCGAATGTCTTGGGTTGTGACTGTCGAGCCTGTCCTGGATGGTTGATACTGTTGCGTGTGTCACCTGCTGCATTGCGGTACAGGCTTTTGAGTCAAAGACTTTGGCTGAGGGTCCTAATCACTGTCCGGTCTAGGTCTGGGTCTCCTGGCAGTATCCTAAGCCCAAAAAAACCATGACTATACAACAGAAACCAAATGCCATACTGCATCGGCCGTCGCGCACGACAAATCGGGTCGCCCTATCTGCTGCACATAGCAAGGTGTATAGGCGAAAATAAGCTACTGCCAATCACTCACTCTCATACCGTCCCCCCAGTATTAATCCCCGAGCAGATAATACTCACTCAAGTTTCAGTAACTCGAAGAGCAACCTGAAACAGACCCGGGGACACACAATGCTCTGCGTTGGAGCAAGGAGTGTGCGCACGCTGCTGGATCGATGCAGCTCCAGCGGACGGCCAGAAAGGCGCACTGCACTGGTCACGATGGAACTGCGTCGCTATGGTATCGAGGTAACAGTCTTGAGCGAGACAAGGATTGTGGACCAAAGTAGGTTACGGGAAGCAGGTGCCCGGTACACATTCTACTGGATAGGTTACCCAACAGACGGTGCTCGAGAGTATGGTGTCTGTTTTGCAGTCGCTGATCGCATCAACGCTTTGATGATAGGCGAATCGCACAGCATCAGCCCTCGAATGTTGTCTATGCGCCTGCGACTCGGTCGAGGTGAGTGTGCTACATTTATTAGCGTTCACGGTTCAACTATGTGTCACACTGATGATATAAAGGACCAGTTCTATGATCAACTGTCCGCCATAATCCGGTCGGTGCCGGTGACTGATCGATTGTTTGTTTTGGGTGACTTGAACGCTCGAGTCGGACGCGACTCGGTAACTTGGCCGGGAGTCCTCGGACCCTACGGCATTGGTTCAGTGAACGAGAACGGTGATCGTCTGTTTCGCCTGTGCGCTACTCACGAGCTGGCTATCACGAACCCCCGATTCCAGCTGGATGCGAGCGACATCACGACGTGGACCCATCCACGAAGCGGTCATCACCACTTG
>LUCH01000548.1:83750-179293 GCA_013368495.1 Paragonimus heterotremus
TATATATATATATATATATATATATATATATATATATATATATATATATCAGCATGCAAAGGAACGGTTTTAAAGCAGCCTATCTAATTTCTATGAGGTTAATAAGCAAATATATGGAAATTCAACGTTTGATAAGATCTCAACGATATTAATAGTGAACCTGCGTTTTCGTGATCGGAAGTGAACAGCAGTTTATATTCAGGAATAATTTAGAATAAAATGATAACACTATTGGACAGCCCTACTTTGCATAGGACTTTTTCTAACCCGAGGGTGACCTAACTCGTAATTTTGCCTACGCTGCCAATTGACCGCATGAAATAATACCAGATCAAATGGGATTGAGTTGACAGGATTTTAGTTATGACCAGAATGATCTCCTGGGTTGACGCAACTGGATGTCCGAAAACTATACCATCCGAAGTGAAACATAATTAAAGAATTCAAACCCAGCATTACCGAAGTTTAACTAGATAAAATCAAACGAACGATTTGCCGGGTAGTGAAAGCCGCGATCAAATGTGTGCGCTATTCAAGTTGTCGCAACATTGCCCCACCTCACGTCTAGCAAAAATTTCTTTAATGTGTGTTCAGAATAACGTGTGCCACCGACGTAAAACATAGTATCTATCATACCTGACACTGATGAACATCGAGTACTTGGACAACGTTAGAAAATGTGTTCATCGTAGACAATACATGTATAGTATTTGCAACAGACAGCGAAGTAATTTACTCACACTCGAGGAATACGCAGTTCGAGCGGATCAACGTTCGCCCAATCAGAAACGCGAATTCAGAGCCCCAAATAGAAGATTCAATCAGAGTGTTTATTGTTTGCTCATTAGATACATCATAGCGAATCATATGATCGTGTTTTCGGACAGTCACAAGTGCAATGACGATCACACTTAACACCGTGGTAATTTGAATAGACAAAGTATTTTATAATCTACGGTATCTAGTTGAAAAAACCTTAAGCCACAGACCCAACGCCTGTGGTCGGATCACACACACATCCTAAATGTTTACAGATCCTTGGTAACTGATATCAGCGACCCACATTCAGTAACACGTAGTGCTGTGACCTCAGAAGATATTTTGATTGAGAGGTTTTTTTATATCCGAACATCCATTTCCAGTTATGTGGAAACACAAAATCACGAATGCAAACACCATTTTGCATTGCCACATCCAACAACAGTAGTACTTTACCGGACTCCTTGTTGACGCGTCCTACACAGTGCATATACACGTTTCCAACTCTCGGTCTTTCTGGTATACAGAACTGTCCTTTGGTTTCAGGGTATTCGACCCACTAACGACGTTATGCATTATACGGCACTCCGATTCCTCTTGTAGTTCACTGGGTTTTCTTCCCGTGCGGTTTCTTGTCTCCTGCTGACGGATTCTTTACTATTGACACATCGTTGACCTCGAACATACCAGTCAGCATACCATGACACTGCTAATTCACTGCTACACTCGTTTTGTCTCGCTTTCCACTCGACTGTGCATACGGGCCTTCATATGGAAAGTGATACATACGAAATGTTCCACTTAGACAGAAGCCTTCTTATATCCGGCGGCCCTTGGAGCCTATCTTCCGTTGATCTCGATATTTCGTCAATTATCTTGAGTTAAACATTCTGGCCTTTCCAAGCCGTCAAGCTGGTGGTTGCTTATTCGTGTGTGCCTGTAAAGGCTCCAGATGTTGCTTAGCCGTTCTTATTTTGATGAATACGTCTCTGGTGGAATTATTGCATTTTCGTCACATTTCACTCTTCTGATTCACTGGAAGTGGAGACGCTCTACTGTAAATCAACAGGGAATTTTTGCGCTCGTCTTAACACACGTCTTCATACCAGTGGTAGGACAGACTCCTAGCCGTCTCCCTTGGCTGATAATCATCACATGGTTGTTCGGCTGTTTCGTTTAATGAAACCAATCGTTTACTGGTGATACGGTGTCGTTCTTCAGATGTATTTGATTTCCAGTTGTTGCATGCGTGTTTCAAACTCCTCGCTTTCAAAGCATGGTCCCTGACCCGTTAAGGTGGCCTTTGGGATGCCGTAGTTACTCATGGTGTGCGCCACCACCATGTCTTCTACAGTGGACGCAATCTTGTCTGGAATGCCAGTCGTTTCAATCCAATAGGTGAAGTGTTCAGTCATGACCAGAACGAACTGGTTACCGTGAACGTTCAGTGGAAAAAAGTCCGTAGAATTCGCCGATCAGAGTTCTTCGATTTTGGAAACCCGTGTCGACTGTTAAAGATGCTGAACTCCCTGACTGTCGCCTTTAAGTAATTGACATTGTTGGTAGGCAATCAAATATATCACCATATCGCCTTTCAGCTTTGTCCAGTATGCTCTTTGCTTTGGCAGATCGTAAGTTCCGATGCATTACGTGTGTGCATTTGCCAACAGCTTCCTCCTCATTCTTCCCGGAATATCCATCACTTGGGATCTGCCACTGTCAAGCTGTTAAACGAATACCACCGCACTGTTAAGACCAACCCTTTTCCATTGGGAAGCCATTATTCTGAGTTTTTCACTATTAGTTGTCAGGGTCCTCACGCCACTTGTCGGAGTGTCAATCACCTTCAAAGAGACATTGATTTGATGCTGTGAGCGCAGGAATGCTTGCGAGACCTGTTCCATTACTACGCTGTCAACTCGAAGAGTTGTTTTGAGAAATCTTTTGTCTACCTGTAGTCGGAGAAAATCAACGACACAGTTGTTAGAATCAGATAAGCCATCGAGGGTAAAACCATATCCCTGTAAGCTAGTTTGCCCCGCGATTCCTTCACAATCATGATCCATTCTAAACGTTTGCGGTTGATTTCTGCGTGCAACTTCACACACACAACGCTCGCTGTTCAAGTGCCCAATACAACTACCAAACGTTCCCTCTAAATGGTTGAATACTTTTGCTATGTTGGCATATTTAATTAACCCTCTCTGTTATTTGGGTACTGCTCCAATGCCAAAGTCATTGGTAATCACCACGATAATGAACCCTCCTCTTTTATTCAGAAGTCGCAGTGTCAGTTGCTGATTGTTCGTTTCTTGCTTCTGTGAACACATATGGAGGATTTCGAATTCACTTAAATTTCTTGTCTCTTAGAATAAGTTCGTCCAATGTTGACGTTACAGGTTGTATCCTGCTGGACTCATCATGTGCTTAGAATCTGAAGTCAAAGAAATGGCTTGACATGACCTTGACCAAACTTGTATCCCAGTAATACTATCGACAGTTGTCCAGCATTTATTTATTTGTTGTCAGCATTTACCCGAAGTATAAAGTTCTGAATTCGTTTCAAGACAATATCTAGGTATGCGACAGGTTCGGATTATGTTACTGTACACGATAATATCAAATCTATATACCACCACATTATTCGATCGTTTTATCAATGGGATCATCAATCACCGAAATTTGGACAGTGTTCCTGATAATTCGGACGATATGCATTTGAATTGACACTGTTTAATCGCCTAACGAAAAAAAGGTTTTCTCACGATCTGCGGGTTTGATTTCCACCTACCGGTATTCGGGGCATAAATCCAAAACCATGAATAACTTCATTTGTCTCAACTAACAGAAAATATGAGCGGCTGTGTTCTGAAGTACTCTTTCGGTCTTCCAAAATCCAAGCAAAAGTGATATTTTCTGTTGGATTTCATCGTCAGAAGAACAGGTGAGTTGTATGGGTTGTTTGTTTCCTCGATAACATTTTCGTTCAACACGTTCTGTATTTGTCTTTCGGGTGGATCGGCATTTTGCGGGATCCGTGCGACCAGATTGCACGTTGATGGTATTTCTTGTGCAATCCAACTGCAGTAGCAACACAGATCATCGTCATGCGTGAATAACTCGAGGTATTTCTTGACAGTAGAGTGGAGTAGGGGGGTTGTGTGAAATGGGATCATGACTGTAAGCATTTGGTTGACGTTATTCTGTTATCCCGCGAGTGTAAGAATACTGTACCTATTCGACAGCTCCTTGAGCATCAACTGAATCACAGCATCTGGTGTAGATATAAGGTGGATTCCAAGGACGGTCTATCTGATTTCTAGGAGCACAATAAAAATGGTTCACGATTTGGCTAACAGTACGCACTCCACATTCTTTCACATCACCAGCTAACAGTTTATGGGCTCCAAATGTTCGGATTACCAACGAAGACGCTTCTACGATTTGCTTATCTCTACGAACGACCAACGAGATATCCGCTTTCGTATCGACCAAACATAGTTCTATCTTACACTCTTACACAGTACACGTGGACAAGGTCCATTCGCAAAGACTCCCATTACCAGTTGGCCGGTCCAATAGAAAAAAAACAGCAGCGGAACACTATTTTGGAACATCGCAAACCGTTGGTTGGGGTACTCCTGTCAGTATCTTTTGCTGTCACTGCTAAGGCAGTTTTTATGCTTATCGCTCTTCTGTGACGCTGTGCTCAGCTCAGCCACATTCTCTGTCAGCTGCATTACAACTCTTTGAATTTACTTCACTGCTTTCTTCTTCATATCTTCGATCACATTGAACGAAGTCAACACTCCTCAGTCACCTTTGCGAACTCACCAACGTCTATCAAACCGACGACGTGCACAATGCGCACTTGGCCGTGAACAGCCGTCGAAAGGTCACCAACAAAGCGCTCTACCAACAAACCCCACCTGGATTCCTCATAAAGTTCTGGTGGTGCCCGTCCAACACTCCTTGTAGAGTAGCGAACAACAAGAAGGGTTCCCTTTCATGGCCAAACCGGGTCGTCTTGAATCGCCCCATAACCTCCTAACGTTCGGTCAAGCAGTCTTCATTCTCCTCAAAACCCCGTTAGTGTAAACGACTCTGATACAGTAATACAAGAGAAATCGATAAGTTCATATTAAACCGACATCGCGTCATGGATAAACGATACCAAGGTAGGTGAATGTGATACTGAGACAACTTCTATTGGAAAGGGTTCAAACTGTTATAGTGGGTGTTAGTGCATCCCGTCTGAAACATGGGCCGACCAATGAATATCAATCCGCAGATTAGCCATAATGGTCAATGACTGACAGCACCCCTAGAACTGTGGACGTTAACCATAAAACGTGCAGGGTAAAGCATAAGATGTTCAAATTCCGGTAGCTTGTGGGCGAGTACACGAACCGTGGTTGACCGATGGTTTGAAGTCGAATTATAGGGAACGCGGCGCAACTTTTCAGTTAAACCCTGTTGCTTTGCACGAAAGTGAGTGAAACCATTTGATGAAAATGGTTTGTAGTGCAGTTCACAGCCTACAAAAACGTGTCAAACAACGTAACGCCAGCGTTCAGAACTAAAGTCTTTAAGAAATTTTAAGTCGCTTCTGTAGGTCGAAACCCGGCAGGCTCAACTGTCACGGACTTTTCAATAGATGTCAAACATGCTGCAGGAGCTTGTGCGACGTCCACCTTGGGTGAGCTTTACCGTGGCACTTGGTGGCCTCGTCAACTATGGATGGGTCTTGTGGTGATGTGAGGTCAGTCCCATCATCACCGTTTTCACATCACAGCCGTAACTTCGGCAGAAAGTTTATGGACAGAGCACTAGTCCCCATATGTTCCTTTTTGCTCAAACCAAAGAGCATGAACTCGTAAAAGAATTCTCATAGAAGACACAGCTTATATGGATATAATTTACAAAGTTGTGCTTGCAACCACGTCTCAACTTCAACACTATCTGCCTCACCAGCCCGCGCGAGGCTTGACAACTAAAGAGAGAACTGTAACCTTACGAGGAAGGCCGTACGGTGCACAAATAGTACGAACATGCTGCATAAGAATAGACAAACAGTCTGTCATATGATCACAAGTTTGCAGTACTTATCTGCGTCGCATTGCAAGCATACTGCTCTCATTAGGGCACAACAGATTGCTCCTTACGTTCTAGAATGTCATTTAACAGCGGTTAGATTATTTTGGTGACAAATACCCGGAAGATCACACAAATAGCATATATAGCGCTGTTTTCTTCCGCACTCATCACATATTCAACGGAACACACACTGCCTTGATGTGATCAATGAAGGCTTCGATGCATCCGCAATAACGTATTTATATGTACTTGCCCGAGACATCGATTATTTGCCAGTCTAGTTTTTTTAACAGACGCATCGATGTAACATTAAATGACCGGTGAAAAAAATAGTTGGATAACCTGATGTACTCGATTAACTTTCAGGAAAGGAGTCAACCAATGGCTTGTTTTGTGAATACAAAACCCATACAATACTGAGTCTTCAACTGACTCAGTAAAACATAATGCAACAGAAGCAGAAATATACATCTTAAGATTGTCAAAGAACGGAGGAATGCCAATATAGGCTGTCTTTTATATCTCAGAGGGATGTACAATGTAGCCGTGGATCCGCTAATATCTGGCTCACACTTGCTTGACTTTTTCGCTCAAATGCAATATTTCGACTGATCCACATTCCCTGATGCTTCCATGAAGAGCTGTCAACAGGCGGTTTGCACATTCCACTTATTTACCGCGGGATAGTCACCAATAACCCGATATAGTAGCATACTTGAAGACGTCTAAATGCATACGTTGGCATTGCAAACTAGGTATACGTTCTCTTCCGTAAACACACATATAACGTAACCATCAATTGCACGCATATGAAACCTCTTGAAACCATTCTCAGTCGAGGGGCGCCCGTTGGTGCAAGTAGGCCATGGAAAGATGGGTACCAACGTTGTTATTCGATCACATACATCGTGTTCAACACTCAATGAGTAACGGACCAAAGGTTGGCTTGTTTCCCAGCTTACACACAGCATTGGTGACTGTACATCCCAGTGCATACAGTAAATAAATCAGCTGGAGGCATGATAGTTGCATGGGATCTCACCTAAGATCAGATGGCAGACTCTCGGGAGCCACTGACCGTAGCACAAACAAAGCAATGACACACGAGCATATAAGTAGCACCCACCTGCAATTGTGATACAACGCTCGGGTAAATTGATCTCTTTGGACTTTTGGGAAATCTGAATAAAAGCGCCAGTTCGATCCTTGATCTCTTTCACGTAACTGCCCAACTTCCCGATCACCAGACCGGCTGTGCAGTTGGGAACGAGGATTTTGACCTGAGGTGTCGGCGAGGAGGAGGGTCAGCAGAGTAGGATGCGCAGCAAGACATGGGGAATAGGTAGTGAAAGGGGGCAAGCGATAGGTTGTGTAAGCGGTCGCACAACTGAACGTGCGCAAACCGAAAAGATGCGCACGTTAAGGATAGACAGTGTGCGAGAATGAAGTAAACAACGACCAAAATCCGGCTGGAAAAGTGGTGTGTGTGTGTGGAGCGATCAATCAGACTTGGAATTTAATTAACCTGTGTTCAGCTTTAACACCGCAACCATTTGATCTCCTTCGCACGTGAGCAGGATACCGTCAGATCGTCAACACTCAAACAGAATACTCTGAGGTAATCGAAATCAAAATCCGTAATCGGGGATTCAGAAGTCGATGAGGTTAGGACCGTGGTGGACCAAACATCTTTAGTTTAATCACCAAGGTACCATAAACTAGACAAAACTTGTCAGACACGAAGGAACACGTCAAGAAGACAAAAAAGAAGAAGTTCAATGAAAAAGGAACTAATCGAAAGGAGACTTCAGCTTTTGGACAAAACTGTGACTGCTTCAACCGACCAATTGGCAGCTTGAATGTTAGTAGCACATCGTTCACAAATCGACACACACTGTGGCTAAACTATACATTAAACTAATCTAATTGTATTTCGGATTAGGCGCCTCACAAGAAGAAAATCAGATGAACAAGGTTAGGCCTGAAAGAATCGGGAAGAGGAATGATTCGTGAGGTTGTGGAGGGGGAGAATAGCACAGTATATCACACACATATTAGTAATAAAAAATAAATACATCGTTTTCAGCAGTGCATCGACTGGAATGAACAAAATGATGATGTATAATGAGAAAATCTACCCGGATTAATCTGGAGTTTAATAACCTGTAAAAGAATCCACGGTTTGTACAACATGCATCCACAAGAAGAAGAAGATGATGATGATGATGATAAGGAACTTTGGACATCGATGACGAAAGTGAACAGTTTTATGCATCACCTGCTTCTATTTACGCCAAGTGTTTCTGAAAAAGAAAGTGTTTTCCAACAAAAGAAGAAAAAGCGTATATCATTGCACGTACCGACATCCTTGAACGGATGTAGTCGGTACCAGTTGACGGACTTGAATATGATATAGAAAGGACACAAATGTAGTTGTCGAAATGCTGAGTCTTAGATACGAGCATTAGGATCGAACAATTGGGCGAATTTTGTGGAAACTTACCAATCCATCGACCAAACAATCTTCGTATAAGCCCGCTTTGACAGTCACCGCTCAACCCATCCACGCAACTTCCAGAGACGAGACAGTGACTAATCAGTCCAGACAACTGTACATGTCAATCAAACAGAGAGGTCGTTTTGATTTGAGTCTAGACAAATGTGACTTTTTTTCACAATCTGATGACCTGTAGGTCCCATAAATATGTATGGCCCATTCCGCTATGCCATGAATGAGGTTTACAAACAGCACGCAGTCTTCAACCAAAGACATCCAGTGATAAAGGACAACAGTGCAACGAAAAACCTTTTGCAAAATCATACCCGTTCACAACTGTGAGCCAAGATTCACGCACACGTTTCAACTGCCGAAACAGAAGCAGTAGTAGTAGTCACCAACGTATTACAGTACAGATGCATGGTATCATCTTTCATATCCTCCTAGAACGTGCTGAAGAGAACATTGTGTACGCAGTTCACAGATTAGCGGCCGCAGAAAAAAAAGTATTCAGATAGCAATACAAGATGTTCGACAACCTGCACTTTCCACAGGAAATTTCTACCTACTGTTGGTTTCCAGAAAACGAGCCCAAACTAACCTTTCAGTTAGTCTCGACGGTGAGTCACTGTCTTTTCGGATTACAACTTTGACATTGACTATCGCAGTGCAAGAGTAAAGTCAAGAAGACGTACTTTTAAGGTAGATCAATTCTTGTGCCGTTTTAACGATTACGATTGAAAACAGTGTTGATCGGACTATCATATAAACTATTCGTCTAATCCCTGATACCAGTTATGAAGTTCAAGCAGCCAAAAAGAAGAATAACATTTCTAGGAGAAATATTTATTAGGTGAGTGAGTGCATTATTAACTCTAGCTGACGATTTAAAACAGTAACATATCAACCGTATGATTCAGTATCCATCATAAATTCCCCATTACGTATTGTGGGTTGAAACATCATTCCAACATGGTCTTGGAAAACCGTTATATGACAGGTTCATCCTGGTCATCTAACATGTCTCTCAAGAAGCAATACAAAAGCTATTTCGAACCGTTATGGCTGGAGCCAGTGCATACTGACAATCCGGAGTGGACTGGGTCCATCCACACTAACCAGGTAAAAACAAGCTAGACTCAATTACAAAAACATACTCATCATAAACGACGAGCACAGAACTGATGATGGAACGGGTGAGAGCATAGTCTCGTAAACGGAACGGTAGCCGGTAACTACGACGAAACCGGCCGTGGAATGTCAGTTTGACAGTGAGTAGCAAAAAACCACTGAGCCCCATTTTTCACACTTCTCTCTAATGAACTAGTGAAAGGTAGCTAAAAGTCTAACTGAGGTACCTGTGTAACTATGACTTTAACCGGAAGCTTAGTCACCCTTGCACAGTGAATTTGCGAATTCAAGCAACGACATCACTTATAAACGTATAGTCTGAAATTTTCTGAAATGCAGCGAGCAGTAACTGTGAACAATATTTCGGTTTGGCTTCCACGAGATTTTGAACTCTGGCTACAACACATAATTCATTTTGGCCTATCTCAATGTCTCGCATCAGATCAATCATCTCCTTTCTTCGGATTGTGCAGATAACAGTCTGGTTCCGGAAAACCTTAATTCACAGTACTCTGATTGTTAATGTACCGTCTGTATAGCCCAACTATCAGTTCAATTTCAAATATACGGTGACAACTTGACTATTGTTCGTTTAGTAGTTTCAGGGATTGTAGATCAATGTCAACCTACCGTTTAGACCTTTGTATGTGCACGTCTGTCTTGTATTTCGATATAGCTAAATTATCTGAGTCACATGTCCTCGGCATCAAGCTCAGATGTAGCGGTAGCATCAGTGGAGGATGTAAAACGATGAGTACACATACAAACATACAATTATGGTACTCTTCCCGTTGTACTGCTGTTCATTCAGTGCGATTCCCCAAAAACCTTTTGATGCACGATGGTGGAGTAAGGGCGTTGTCGGCATGGAAATAGTCGCTGTGACGGAGAGCTTCAGCGGGGAGTTCCATCCCATCAAGGCTTAGGGAAGTAAGATACCAGGTGTAAGCGAGACAAACTGTGAGGAGGATAACGGACAACTTGTGGTGATGTATAAGACATTGGATTAGGAACTTCGGGAAGCAAATCAATCGGTTCCCGAAGCCATTGGAAATGTCCTTCGCCATCCGTAGTGCTTTCTGATCCGCTGAGGTTCCTGCACTGACCGAGACTAAAATGTGACATCCGATAGGGCTACTGAAACGTTAGTGAACACATGAGCCAGAATAATTCCAGTCAGGTCTTTCCGGAGTCGGAAGGCCAGTTTCACTGACGACTCCGTTGAAGAAGTGGTGAGCGACTGGAGTTAATCTAACGTTGCAGCAATTTTCAGGAAAGGCCGACATGATATTTACGTTGATGATAGAGAGAATTTGATTCATAATGCGTCAAAGTTCTTCATCGGTACAACGGTCAACAGACTAAACATAATCAGCGAACAAATCCACGAGGAGCAGACTAGGTTCCGTTCGCGCTGTAGATGCCTTCATTAGACCTTCTGGCTCCGCCGAAGGCTGAAACAACAGTACTAACGTAAAAAGCCGAAACTTGCTTTCACCCTAAACGTCAGTTGACAGAGCTGCATGCTAGACTGTTAAACAAGAAAGGATGTGACTGAGAAGTAAGTCAGAATCCTCGAGGCAACATAACGCGTCATACCTCTGACCAGATTATCGTTTAAGGCAGTTTGTTGCCGAACTATAACATTTCCAGTAAGGTGCGACAGGGTTTTCAAAGTTCTGATTTCTTAATAAGTTTCTTGCGTTGGATGGAATCTTAGGAAACGTTATCATCGACTGTGAATACTGCTGTGAAAACGTTCACTGGCACAATAATTTGAGTATGTAGACAATACCGTCCTGATCTAGGTCACTTCCCGGACAGCACGAAGTATCCTCAACAGGTTACAGTTCATCTGCCTAGCATCATTTTTTCAAATGGGAAATTCAAAGCGCCATTAAAAAACTGATGACAATCCGCTCCCGCACTCGTTCTCCACGGGGAACAATTTGAGATGTTCCAGAAATTCATCTACTTGAAAATTGTCTCAACTCTAGCACAATGTTTGATGAGGCAAAACCATATAACAATGACTTGGGCACCATATGGCATCATCTAAGACATAACGCAATTGTAAAAGTGGACAGCCTGTACGACGGCGAAATCTGGTCAACCCGAATGAATGAAGTTACTAATCATAGGTCAAAGGTGTTTCCAAAGCACTAGCAGCTAGCAATGGAAATGTACCATTAAGAATGGCATTTACATCCTTACGAAACGGACCACTGAGCGCAACAGTCTCGTTTCGGATGTTTTGCCACCTCGGACACGTCTCGCACGCACACACACCAGCTCACAGTGCTGGTTAGTCCAAATGACTCAAACGAAAACTACGAATCAGAAGAAATTGACAATAGTGCGCCGGGTGATTTGGAATTAAAAATCGAAAAAGGTTATCCTTCTTCAAAGGAAAGCAATAATAAAATTGCTAGTAATGGAAGGCTGGAGAAGACTGCGAAGGAAAAGCTCAACCACAGTGTACCAAATTAACCAAGACCGCACTTCCGCTTGCAGGAAACAACGCTTGACTAACAGCAACCGACCTTCGCTATACCGCAATGATTACAATGCCCAGACGATCCGAAGGTTCAGTTTGCTGTCAGAAAATTGTGCGCCTAGTGTGTGCATGGATTCATTCACAGATGAGGATGTTATGACAGAATAGGCTATCCGTAGCTAACCAGTGTAGAAAATTCAAATCCTTCTGCAGTTTCTCAGTCTCTGCCACACTATCCACCACACGCTACATTACAGTGATCAACAGATAACAGTAAACGAGAAGAAGACGAGTTGTGAGATTAAGAACACGAATGAAGTAAAAACCAGGTGTTCCGTTTGTGTAAATCCGTAGAACAAAGCCGGTTGTATTGCAATATTCAAAAACGTACCCTTGACGTCGACATTAAGACTGCGATCCATAAAACAGTCGGTGAGTCATAGGAGTAAAAAAAACCGTTCACAATACACTAACTGGGTTTCAGATAAAATATAAAACTGTCGACCAGGTCGACTACTTCCGGAAATTTAACAAAGCCAACAACAGAAATAGGACATTCCTTTCGAATGCCAAATAAATCTGAAACGCGCGAAACTCCCCCGTGAAAACCATGGTGGTTTTCAAGCAAGAGCAGAAACAAGTACGTAATCGTTGACTAGGCAAACTTTCTATGAACTTAGAAACAAAATAATTGTCTGGCTTTCAATTAACAGACTCACCTCAGTTTAAAAAAAATGAGTGAAACCGTGTGCACCTTCCATATTTGAGCAGCTTGTCTTTCCAAGAAGATCGATTAAAGAAAGCACATAGTAGTTTCAATAACTCATCGGTAAACATCTTTAGTAGGACAGGTAACTAAGAATGGAACCTAGGGACTTAGTGTCGTAAGATGTACATAGCCTTTGGACGTATTCATTTCAACGACAACTATATCATAGCAACCGGACAAAGGTGTGGGGTCCATGGAGTTCACAATGAATGCATTTAGGCATTAGTTACTAAGATCGTCCGTAACGTCTCTAATTGGGATGATCATTCCATCCGTGTAAGCATATTAGAATTTACAAGACGGTCATTGGTGCTGAATACAGCAATGTTAGAGACTAGATTTAGAGTGGAAGTAAACTTTTTGTATAAATCTAGCTGATAGCGAAGCTCACTGATTCCCACAGTTGGTGTGAACTGGCTACAATCTAAGCAATAAACACTGTGTTCTCTGAGTGCTCTCTAACTAGTACAAAGTCTAATTATTGTACGCATTGACAAAGTGGTTTTTGTAACTGGGTCGTCTGAGTTGCTGAATTAAAAAGTGCCTGTTGCCACGATTACGATGAACTACTAGTGAACAACGGGTGGCAGTCAGCTTACGGTTCCAAGCTATTGGATTAGGAAGATCTAGCCCACTTTGCATAGGTTCTCCACAAAATAACGCATAAGAGAACACGTGTGGCTCAGTAGTAATTGAAATGTTGTACTTTCGTGCTTAGTACGATCTAGAGGGTGTTAATGCGTAAAAGATTTACCAATAAAGATGTAATTTAGGACGGTGAGTTTCTGCGACGTCCTTTCTCACCGAAACCATACAATGTTCGGTTTAATGGACGGTTATAACGGTATCGTAGATAATGGAAACAGTCAGGGTAGGTTTGGTATGAATTTCACTAACGGGGTAGTAATATCTAACAACCAAAGGTGGTTCTGCGTGCAACAATATAAAGTGTGCGAACACTGACCGACGGGAGTCAGTGGGTCACATAGATCAGGTAGAAGAATGAAGGCTAGTTAAAATGTATGGTGTACTATACGGTTTCGGACGAAATTAGAATGTATCACGTAGCGTAAAATACGCTAAAGCTGCCTTTTGCAAAATAGCAGTCGAAGCAAAAAACGGCTACATCGGATCTACTTGTTTTTTCGGCAATAACATCTACATAACATTACGGTTTAATTGTACTGACAATTGACTATCTTAACGTACCAGAAGTCCTTCAATTTGTAAAGAGTACATAGATATTAAAGGGAGATGGTAACAGAATACCCCTCTATCTACAATAGGTCAGGGTTCTGTAGATTTCCATTGAAAGAAAACTGGTCAAATTCAACAAGTTCTATGCATTAGATAAACGGTGACAGCCGCATTTCGTTTGTGAAAGTGATGAAACGGATGCACAGACAAAGCCCAAGATGATGACATTTCCATTTAGGCTTCAGACCTCTTACCTCGCACTTCTTCTTTCCACGGTTCTAAAACCTGCAAATATTATTCTAGTAGGCGTATCTGACCAGGTCAAGCAAATACAAGGACAAGCCTGTATTAATGAAAAATATTGATATCACCTTCAAATTTGAACGACGTTATTCCAAAACACTATAACAACCAGCTTTATGGTTCGATATCGTAGCCATACACTTACTACTCAATTTTTTTAGGACGTTTCAGCAGTACTCGAAAGTTCAAACAGCTCTTGATCCCTCGCACCACGATCATCATTTTGCCCGATCTATTAGCGGACCGCAATGCCAATTATGAAACAGCGTTCTGCATTTTCGGTTCTTCCGTTAAAACTACTGGACGCAGACTGCCACTTACACTTGATGTGGTACACATTCAGGCCTGCTTATTCCGCGTACATCCGCAGATCACGTAGGCTGGCTGAGCCAACCAAACAGTGAAATGGACGTTCGATTATGATTGGCTCAAACCCCCACTTGGCATATCGATCGTCCGAACACAATGAATCAGAGTAAAGCTACAACAATTGCTTCACGGTCGTTCTGAATTCGGTTGGCGTAAATAATGGATACACAGTAAATATGCACCACCTGCTTCTTCGCAAAATCCGTGTGCAGTCGAGTGACGACTTCCCCGTATCACAGCACGTACTACATCGATGGGATTACAGACAAATTTTCAACAAGTTCATGATTTTTGTGATTCCAACTTGGAGAGAAGTCTTAGTCAAAGAGTCATCGATTGGACTTAACAGGACAGTCACTGTCTCCTTCGAGGCGATCGGGCAACCTGATCACTACTCACAAGCGAAAGTGGTTGAGCGTCCACATATGATAATTCGGTCGTGCCTAATGTGAGGTCAATGGCGCAGTGGTCAACATGGTTGCTTCATGAAATTGTGGCCAGAGCTCTAGTCCCAGCCGTGGCAAAGATATGCTCTAATAAGAACGAAACCTGAGTCTAGGTTCCCGTCTGTTCGAAATGGGACCGACATGAAAGTCTATGGGAATACGACCGTTGCGACGAATTGTGGATGATGTTCACTCTATATGAAACTTGAACATATTTTTCAAAAGCAGTTTTTTGCACAGCATATCTCTCGAGCACATCTGGCATTTCAGCAGATAAGCCGTAATGTTAGATGGTAAAGTCTAAGAAGGATTGTAAAGCAGAATCACAAAAAGGACACTACACACAGACAGGCGTGAATCACAGATGCAATCTGGTACCGATGAGCAGATCTTTGTGTAGTCAGAGGGCTAATTTTAACTTGTTGATGGCTGTCACCTCCGCAAACCGGAGAGACTTTATTTTTTCGTTACGTAGCATATCTGGCTGCAGCACGTACCTGATGAAACGCAACGAAAGATGCTCGAGTAATACAATGGATTTGAATTTCCTGCTCAATGTGACAACCGATCATAGACATAGAAAGTTGTCCAGACTTTGGATTGTGTTCGGTGAATATTATTTCTTAGATGAAACCAAAGTACCATACGTAATACTGTGGGCAGTTCAAATAAGTCCCATTATCGGCTCGTTGTAAAATATAAAAGATCCCCGTAACAAAATTTCCCAGTTTGAAACAGAGGTTCATAAAGATAGGCTAATTTCTATGATTCTCTATTGTTCAACTAACAAGTAGCTCAGTGATTAATAAATGTGATCACAAGTGAACCGAACAATATGGCCATCAATAAGCAGCTTATCTATCCACCGTGAACATGAGGCGTGCCGAATCGCTGATATTTGAAAAGTTCACTTCCTTATAGGACAGACTTAGAATGTTCAGTGAATAAAATTAACACAATCCAAAGTGAAATAAAAAATACACCTTAGTCACGAGGTATAGAGATAAGATGAAAACTGCTTACATCCAATCATAGCTTTGGTACAGAGGTAAAATCTGTAGAATCACTTTCTCAAAGTCTACCTGCAAACAAACGTGAGTTCTATTTGGCCTACATTCATCACATCCCTACCCACTCATCAGTAGAAGCAGTCTTAAAAAAGAAGGCTCATTGTCTACGATAGATTCAGGTGCGACAAATAACCGAATGACAACTATGCTGGTTATTTCGAGTATTGAGGGGTCTTCAGCGAAATAAGTGAACTGAGTCAACGTGAGATTACAACATTGTCAAGTGGTATACTCGCTGATATGGCATACCCGAAACGTGGTCTCAGCACACACATACACCGAACAAATAAATGTGAACAGTATCACTAAATAAACCAGATCAGTAATGATAAAACACACTTGAGGGGTGAGCATTGAGCATTGAAATGCAGCCATAGCTGGCGAGCGTAGAGATGGAAAAAAATCGTGAAGAATAACTCACTCACATACCAAACTTGGTCAACGGATAGGCATGAAATAAGAAGCACGAATGCAGTGCTGCCTAGTCCACTGAGATAGAAATCAAGTGGGAACAGACTTACATAAGTCACAAAAACAGACAATAATCGACAAAAGGAAATTATTGCCAAATTACGGATCAATCTGTGAAAAAGGATTCGGGGAGAAAAAGCGCTGCATTTGCAAATGCGGTTGAAGAACCTCAAATGCACGGAGTGACCACACTCTCCAGCAGTACGTAGAATGGACGAATCGGAAGAGGTTTGGCCATGCATTGAGTCAGAAATGTATACTAAACAATTAAGCAAGATAACGCCCAACGCGACTTCGTGTGAAAATAATAGGAAGAGAACCACTACTACAACCGTACAATGTTACATTAGCTATCCAGAGAAAATGAGACTACGTGAAACGAATACGCGACAAGGTTAGAAATGAGGTGTAAACGATGACACGTGAATCAAAATGTATAAAATTTGTTCAACACTGGAAGCTAAAGGAGCCCATAGGATTTTCTTCGAACACTTTTAAAGCACCAGTGGAGCAAGGAAATGCCGAACTTTTCACGTGTATTTAAGATAACAAATTTAAATCCATTCAGACTGGAACCAGAGGTAAAAGGTTTGAAAATCGGTTTTACTGACACAGAAATGACTATGGTACCAATTATGTCAGATTGTAATGACCGGCGGCACAATAGCTATTGAACAATACAGGATATTCCATTACAGATGCGTGAACAACAATGCCCAAAAGGTTGTGACGATTTCCGACAGGCGATCCAGAACACTAGTTTCATACATCCAAAGAAAATAACTGCTTCTCAAATCGCACAAACAAAGCCTTCTGGAGACCATCAACAATGTGTTAGGTTATTATCGGATCGGAAAAAAACAGTGGTCTATCGTCTGCTACTGATGATATTCTGTGCAACTAGGCAGTAAGATTATGCCAACAACATCAAGTAGCAGAGAGAACGCAGAATTAACTTCAAACCACACACATAAACCAACCTGTTGATGACGTTCCCATGGCAGACGGTTCCCCGATACAGTGGACCATGACGGACCCGGATGTAGCTCCATTTGACCAGCACCTGAGGCAGTGACAGCCACAGTTGTGCCAGAAGTGCCAGGAGACTCTGTCGCGTTCGGATTGAGTCCGGAACCGGCCATCTTCAGCTGACCTGTACCAAGTGGACCTAAACACTCAGGTTTTTCCAGCATGCGGTCCATAATGTAATTATGCATTCGTGTGATTCCATCCAGAGTACCTTGGATAAGACAGACACGCTCCATGGTTCCTGATAAACAAGAGCAACAAGACAAAAAATAATGTAGCAAGCTTGAAAGAACAGTGCTCGATGTGGAAAACGAAAGTTTTATTTAAAAAATAAGATAAATGGTAAGCGCGTTAAGTTCTACGCCATACTATCGATTTGTAAATTGTAAGCGAGATCCATAATACAAGCAGCCGGGAGGGGGATATATGTCGATAGCGATTAAAACGATTTGTTGTGATCCAGACCAGAAGCGCGTATGAGAACACAGAATGCGAACTGACATAGAACGTATGATCGAAAGACAAGAATGTTAAGAAATGAAGCACAATTCTGACTGCTGCGTAAAACGTGGTTGTATGGAACCTTATGAAGATGTCCAAAAACAAAAAAAAAACAATTAAAGCTAGCAAACAACATGTTTCAGTCGGCACTGGAAAAGGAGATGGGTGCCCTGCACGTATTCCAACTCTATGAATTTTTCTGATCAAAGGTAGAATAAACTTTGAAAAAACACTAGGCTGAAGCAGTGATGAATTTGTTGTGCACGACCTCGCTGTAACCAACTTTAATAAGTGTCGATCATTACCCTCTGTACTGACTGGTTTTTGTATCCTTCCTTCTTTGTGTTATTTTTCCAGGTATAAGATGTCTTGAGTGGGGAAATTTCAAGAAAGGCAGTCCGATACTTTGAACTACCTAATTGAAACATAACAAGTCTGGTTACCATTCGAAATGATATCATTTAGCAGCTGTCTAATGAAATAACTCAGTTCGTCGAGTTGATTATGAATGTACACATTTTTCTACGATGCTCTGTCGGTAAGGTCAAAGACAGACGGTGAGGGTTACGAAAACACAGGTCAGAGAAGGATCTGCGGTCTATTACAAATGTTGGCACAAAGTATGTGTCTGAAGAAGTCAGGTGCAAACACACCAAATCAGTACACGGTAAAAGGAAACACGATCACCAAGAATGATTCCAGATGGATGACCACATTTTAACCGGTGTACACTTTTTCTTACGAATTGTAAAAACGGAAAGATTTTAGATTATAGGTAGAGGAAATGATAGCAACATCTTTCGAGTGGTTGAAGGACAAAACATGAATGGTTGCAGACAGTATTTGTGATTGATATGGTGAGTTCCGACTGCCAAAAGCAGGTTTAAACTGACTCACAAACTACCACAGACAGATCAAATTATCAGAGTGTAAACATGTGTGGAAGATGAACTCTCCCTCTAGATTTCGAGGACATCGGAGGTCATAGGGTCGGATGGTACAGAGATCTCCGCAATGGAACGTAGGAGACAGACTGACTTGATAAGTTTTTTCCTGAAAAGCTCAGATAGATGAACTAGCAACCAAATTTGGGATGAAAACCAAAAACTCGTCATCACCTACGTCAGTTGAGCAGATGAATGCGAGATAGTTTGATGATCGTCAGGATTATGCATTTCAGCTTTCGATATTAGTCTCTGATTGATATGTTCCAACCAGTGTGCCCATAAGATGTTAAAATAACAAATTCATAAACAACATTTGTTCAGCTGCATTCGAGTAGGTTCGTCGTAGCGTTTTTTATAATCATCCCCAAACGGTATTCAAATTGATAAGCAGAATGTCTGTTCTAACAAAACTGTCGTTCTTGTTGGAGCACGTACTTGGACTCAGATCATGCATTGGTAATGTTATCGTTTTCTTCTTACTTTTGCTGATCAACGACCCCACCAACAGCAATGACTGGCTGTTGAGAAATTGGCTTTACCATCGGTAAAGCATAAGTACCAAACTAACTTAGAAGGCTGCCTTGGTGGCACTCACTCCGAAGATCTTAATAGCTGCTGGACACAAATCTCACAAGCTATTCAAAAAGCAGGTACTATAGCATGCGGTACAGGGGTACATAAGTTTAACAAACATTGGATTTCAGAGAAATCTCTGGAGTTGTTAGGAGCTAGACGAAACATTCCTCCTGGTAGTTCACATAATACGTCTAGAAGAGATATCCGTAGGAAACTGAAACGTAGTCTAAAGACTGATCATGAGGCTTGGTTAGTGGAAAAAGTTAAGGAAATGGAGATCACTTTTGTCTCAGAGAACACCGGCAAACACTTTAAGCTGATCCGTGCTACTGATCCCAAGCGACCGTATATCAGTGAAGCTATCAGCAAAGCAGATGGCACAATAATTCATAATAAGTCCAGAAGGCTGGAACGCTGAGCGGAACACTGTGAGAGTCAATTTAGCTGGCCTCCTGCTTCGGCCGTGCTGCCTCCACAAACTTGTGATATAACGCCCTGGTCGGGAGATTTAGAACCACCCACTGAGACAGAGGTTCGCAATTGCATCTCGGCTCTCAATCGTAATAAGGCTGCTGGTCCAGATGATCTAGTGCCAGTACTTTTTAAGGAAGGTGGAGAGGTGTTGGTTGAGGCCTTGACACAGCTGTTTCAGTTTGTGTGGACGACGGAGACCATCCATCCGTCCTAGAGTCACGAGATAATAGTTCCTACATTCAAAAAGGGTATCAGGAGCTCTTGTGAAAACCACAGGGGAATTAGTTTGACCCCAGTCATTTCTAGGGTTCTGGCACCCATTATACTTCGTCGACTCACTACAGTTCGGCAGTTAAACATCAGAGAAGAACAGGCAGGGTTTCGTCCTGGCCTGGGATGTATAGATCATATTTTTACCCTTCGTCAAATTTGGGAGCAGCGTCATGTGTACCACCGGCCAACAATTGCCATATTTCTCGATTATAAAGGTGCATTCGATTCGGTGGATCGATCTACACTTTTAGAGTCACTTAAACGCAGGGGTGTACCGACCAAGTATGTGAACATACTATCGGCGCTTTACTACCATACTTCGGCTTAGGTTAGGGTATACGGTGAGCTGTCTGACAGTTTCAGCATCAGAAGCGGCGTTCGTCAAGGCTGTCCCCTTTCACCATTTTGTTTAATTTCGTCATGGACGAAATAATGGAGGACTGTTTGCGTCACTCAAATGATGCCGGTGTGGACCTCTTGCTAGGTGGAAGACTGCCTGAAAATTGACTATGCTGATGACAAGGTGTTGCTGTTTGACAACCTTCAAGCGGTACAAGCAACGCTGAACGAAGTTTCGCGTCCTGCAAAGTACTTCTGCAAGATTGTTGTGATTACGAAGATTTGATGTTAGATAAGGAAATCATGGAAGTTGTTGACCGGTTTGTGTATCTGGGATGCTGTATCAGCGGCGGCGGCGAAGGTGTGGGGAATGAATTAGAGGCACGTATCTCTGAGGCACTTATGGCGACAGAAAGGTATCTCTCTGAAGCTTAAGGGTCGCGTATATCAGACAACACTGAGGGTTTTATAATTCGATATCAGCGAAACCTGGCTCATCAGGATAAAAGACGTGAACCGTCTTCAGGTGTTTCACCACCGGTATGTGCATTCGACCGCTTGTATGGGGTAGCACCAGTGAGTAAGCGACGAGGAGGTTATGAAGCAGGTGTTTGGCACCGATTGTCAAACGAGTTCTTTTATCCAGATATTACATTTCCACAATCTTAGATGGTCATGTACTAAGGATGCCAGCTAATCGTTTGCCACATCGAGCACTGTTTGCCGACGCTGTGGCCGATTGGCGTAAGTTGCGAGATGGACATATGATGACCTAGCGTAGACAAATGAAATCGTTCACAAAGGGATTGGTCACCGTAGGTTGGGTTCGTCTCCCGGGCTGGAGCCCTCGCGACTCACAGAGTCGATGGCTTGAAACTTTAGGTGAGATGGCGGCCAACCGAGCTCAGTGGCGTGAATGTTGCTGTTGTTTGGCGGAGTTGTCTGTGAAGTGAGTGCACTTAATGACGCGAGACAGTAAAAGCCATGAGGAAGCTGTCTTGCTAATGAAGCTTTACTTTCACTTACAGCTTGGTTGTTTGTTTGCAAAGTGTAGGCGCCTTGATAGTGTATGTTTGAATATGGGTGTAGTTATTTTTAGTTGTTAGGTCCATTGCTCTCCCGTTCTTTTTTACTGTCTTTTCACATATAGGTTTTCTCTCTCTTTTTTCTTTCATGGTTGTATGGCAGTTAAGCATTAGTGTGAACCACTGATGTATTGCTGTCTCAGATGATGATGAACAAGTTAACGCTGATCACAAAAATCATGGTTTGAGCAATAAACACTTCGACCACAACAACAATCGCAGTTACAATAATTTATCGATTTGTACGTAGTGAAACATAAGCAACTGACGAATTGTACGTGCAGATCTAATCCGCTCATAATAATGTTATCGATATTGACAATTTTATTTAAAAAAATGGAGTGGTCAAATCAAAAAGAAATTTTGATGAATATGTAGAGAAATGGGACCACATTATACAATTTTACTTCCCCATTCAGAATACGCGGATTTGTTTGAAGATGTGTCTTAATGTAAGCGCAGAAAACATTAAATAAAATTAATCTGATTCCAACTGAAAGACTCGATATATTGCACACTGTATCAATAAAACAAAACAAGTGGCTAGTTAACCTAGTGTGGTCGAATGGTAAGAATGTGTCATGTCAAACCAAGTGGATAATTTGTATGTGTAATTTGCACATGTTCAGCGATAAGGTAGGTTACAAAAGCTAAACCAAACAAGGAGACGGAAGATTTTGAAGTTAATGAAGAATAAACTAGACAACAGAATTGTTCAACTAGTTTTAGAGAAATATACTATGACATGTATATTTGTGGCAAAACGTTCAAACTTTTGAAATAAAAATGCCAACAGGTTAGAGTCCCGTATTCTCAAAACTAAATACAATGTTAGAAGATACTCAAGAAGTATCACTATCTGAAATAGCATCCAGCTTCCGGGAATACATAAAGATATTCTAACACAACATACTAATAATAATGCCATACGGATAATCAACCTTTAAAAAATATACTTATATATATATATCTTTAATTGAATTCTTACGAAGGAAAACAGTAAAGCTTCAGTAACATTTCCTATAAAGTACCTCTGCGAAGGGAGATGTGTCTGTTTGCTGAGGATAAGAACTATAGCATCAGTTTTAGTATGGCCTAAAGTAGTGATGTCAATGAGACATTGAAAAACACAACAGTTGACAAACTTTTATCGAAAATCGACCACCGAGAAGAACATTAGAAGTGTAGATACTAATGAAATACTGTTCATTATTAGTATTCCGCTTTCAAAGAACATCTGTCACACCTGGTGAAGTGTAAGCTTGCAGTAGACTTGAGTCGCAAACCAGCATCGTTGAGAGTCATTGTCCAACGTACTGTTTGTCCTAAAAAGTTTTACCTCACAACTCGAAGGATAGATCAATAAATAATCAATACACAAGTTTTTTAGCCTTTGGCACTAGCAACTTCATTCATTGACCGTAAGCAACTGTGGCCCGCCGACCATTAGTTAGCGTAGAATCTGGCCTCCAGTTGAGAATGTAATACAGATTGACTGAGTAAGCAAACACAATGGAAAATGAGATCACTGACCAGACAATTTCCGAATAGAACACCTCAATTTCGAAGGCACTCCATTAGAATATCAAAATCGATTATACGAAGATAGCTAATTCAGCGTGTGAAGGATAATACAGTCCAAACGAAATGGGCGCAAACAGTAATGAACATTTGCAAATCAGAACAGGATGTGGAACCTCGACGGTTTTCAACAATAAGCATATGATATAAATCGACCACATTTTCACCGATTCGACAAAACGTAGAGTTCCGACTAAACGAAAGATGGTGGCATGTTGTCCAGTTTCAAACAGGCGGCCATGGTTTACAATAGTCAGACTGATGTGCTAAAGATGCCCGGTAAAGTGATCGCACAGTGTGAACAAATTAATCTGTATTTTCGACTAACATGACATTAAGATCACACTGGGGTCCGCGCGACCATACCGCAACTAAGTCCGATTGAACACAGGTGTCGAACTGGTTGCAAATCAAAGATCGATTGTGAATTAGCTCATAGTTCTGTGTTTCTAAAACATAATCTATACGCACTAGATCAATTTTATTCGTTAATTTTAATTGGTTTCGTTAACTTTATTCGTTCGCCATAACATTACGGTTTTCAAGAACAACTGATTCAAGCAATCGCTCAAATTCAACGATGACGGCCAGACCATAAGACTATAAATCAGCTCACTACAGAGACTAAATAATGAATGTCAAGATCACAGGCTATAATCTTACTCACAAATGCGAACAGAATGTGCAGCGGATGATCTGTACATTTGTATACGTAGAATGGTTTCCCAAACGTATGCTCTATGAGTTAAGATTCCCAAAAAGGATTGTCAATCGATCGGACGATCCAGTAAACGTCAGTATCTCAGGCGTCATAATCACAAACAGCAATATATCAATGGCTTGCGTTGACGGTTAACTGTCATACGGTCACTCCAAATAGAGAATCAAAGAAAGGGATACAGCCTAACTACGAACAAAATCTACGCAAGAACGTAAATGTTCAACGCCCACACGTCGCAAACAGACGATCTAGCTGCGAGTGAAAGTAAGATATTGTCAATATAGCAGCTTTCATTACCTCGTATCATTAACCGCAGTTGGGACAGTATTCACGTCAGTAAATCCTGTCACCTTACATCTCATCCCGTGTCTCCAACCACAGATTCTGTGAACCGCGAGGGTCTCAGCCCGAGAGATAAATCCCACCTAAAGTCACTGACCATCCAGTAAACAACTCCACTTCTGATGAGGAGCAGGGTTGGTTTCCATATCAAGTGAACATCACCCACAATTGATCGCAGCTTCCGCATTCCCATAGGCTTTTCAGTCGCCCCCTTTCGACTAGCAGAAACACTAGACTCCAGCTTTGATCTCATTAGAGCTCGTCAATAGTGCATATCATCGCCAGTGCCGACACTAGAACTCCGGCAACATTTTTCATGAGGCAACCGTGTTTACCACTGTGCCATTGATCTCACATTAGACACGACCGAATTATCGTATGTGAACACAACCACTTTCACCTGTGAGTAATGATTAAGTTGCCCGGTCGCCTCGATAGGAGACGCAGTTACTGTCTGTTAACTCCAATCAATAACCCCGGGGTTAGGACTTCTATTCAAGTTGAAATCAAAGAAAACATTAACTTGTTGGGGATATTTCGATTACTGACGTGTAGTAGTTGGGGAATTTGGTTATCACATAAAATGAACACCACTCACAACTGGTCGCAGCTGACGAGCCCTGACCAGAGCGAAACTCGAGTCGAGTGTTTCTTTTTAGAAGGAGTCGGTTGGAAAGTCTATAGGAATGTGACGGCTGTAATCAACCGCGGGTGATGTACAATCTATTTGAACTCCGTTTCTCGACATTAAATCATCTGCCTACCTCGCACCTTAGACAACTCGGTCGCTGTATTTTCTATTCTGTTCCATTTGGGTCACTCGTAAACCATAGGTTGCCATGTTGATCAGACTAAAACAGACGTAATTCAAGTAACTCGGTTTCCAACATGACATCAGGTGTGACGGTTAGCAAAACTGTCAGTGAATCATTTCGAGTCACATAACACAAGATCGAACAGTCAAACTGAGAGAAGCATAACAGAGATAACCTGTAACCCGATGAAATCGGCAACTGGAGAAAATTGTGGGCTCTGATAGAGATCCGAAGCTAGTGCTAAGAATGATCATGCAATGATGAGATTGACTCTAATGAGCTGAAACTCAGTGTTGCATGGTATCAGACAGTCCAAGAAAGTAGAACATGCAAACATCAAAGGTTAGATAGATAAGCCAGTTGTAACGATGATAACTACAACCCGGATGGTCGCGGAATTGATGAACGGCTACTGCAAATGTGTGTGTGGATTCGATTCACCATACAGAAATTTATCACGTGTGCTCAAAAGCGTAACACGGCAGAAATAACGTTAAGGTGTGGAAACCTTACAGTTACATTCCCTCAGTACACAAGAACATTCAGATGTAGAAAAACATGATAGTTCATCTTGAGTAATCCAACGCAAAAAAAGTGAACCGATTAACTCGTCTATCCAGCGAAAGAAGACCGGCGAGATTCTAAAGAAGGCTGATATAGCGGGAAAGACAAACGAGCAGTGAGGAGAGATTTGGCACTGGAAATTTGGACAAGTAAATCCCCACCACTTGCAATAACATGCAAATGTTGTCATTCGGTATGCAGGTGGTTTAACTACGGATCTAACCTGGTGGCCATCGTGTCACATACACAGGGTTTCCATCGAATGTCCAAAAACCAGGTCGACCTGGTACCAACCAATCAGAATAGCAAATGAACGATCGAAACGCGATTGGCTGGATGTGGGCCAGCCACCGGTGCGTGTTTGGAACACACGCACACTTCTGCCTCCGGGGTGAGTAGTGGTGAATAGAGGCTGATCGACCGGCAAATGCTATGAATAAGGGGTCGTTTTTTCTCAAGCGCGCCCCTTGCGCCTAATTTATCGGAGGAGAAACAGCGACCAGTCAATTTCAGAATATGGTGATAGATCGCCGTGGAAAGACGATTTGGCAATCGACGCACAACACCAAACCTAGATATGCCAACAGCAGCAGTATAACGACTGAGATACATGTGAATAGCGTATAGCTGTTTTCGTGAAAGCACGCGTAACACACAACACTTGTGGTCGATTTGTGTGTATGCGATGGAAACAAGGCAAAATAAGGATACGTAGCCGTTAGTGAACACGTGCGTTTTGGTTAGAGGGGAAAAGAATGAAGGAACTACAGACAAGGAGCTGTTCAAGAGCCACTAGACTGTCGACTGACTGTACCGATTACGTTTCATGAAAACACCGTAGATTTTCAGCGCTATGACGATAGATTGTTGTTCACCCCGAAAAACGTACACATGACTTGTCATCGGTTTGATTCTAGGTTCAAATTTAAATGTGTTCTTTTTCCCGGTCTAGCACAGAAAATGTTAATATGCAATGTTATGTTGAAATTCTTCCCGTCCTATAGATTCAGTTGTTCATGTTAGCTGAGACCTTACCATTAGAGTCTCTTTAATTCTTGTATCCCAAATGTGAAGGTTTCACATTCATACCAGCCCACCATCGGCTGAGTGGACCACAAACAACTTTACCCGCACGCCTTCTGATATTAGTCCTTCGGATTTACACAGGACAGAGAGTGTGTGAGTGAAACTGCAAATGGGAAAGCGGAAGCCATTTGCGATGAGGCGGCTAATCGACCTCAGTGGCGTGAATGTTGTCGTTGTTTGGCGGAGTTGTCTGTGAAGTGACTGCATCTCATGATGCGGGGCAGTGAAAGCCGTGAGGAAGTTGTCTTGCTGATGATGCCTTACTCCCACTTAAAGCTTGGTTGTTTGTTTGCAAGGCGTAGGCACCTAGACGTTGAATGTTTGAACACAGACGTAGCTATTTCTAGTAGTTAGGTTTCTTCCCGTCCCCTTCTTTCTTCTCTTTTCTGTACAGGTTTTTTCGTCCTCTTCATGGTTGTATGGCAGTTAAGCATCAGTGTGAACCAATGATGTATTGCTGTCTATGATGATGGTGATAGGCATCTTTTGGTTTGACCCACTATGACAGTCTAACCCGGAAACGGGTGATACCAACCGTGATCTTAGAATACCCGATGCAATACACTTGACAGTTTAGAAAACATCCATCGAACGGTACAAATGAGAAGCACAGATGCGTGTCATGATACTGTATGATGAAACATAATGGTGGAAGCAACAGTATCATGACGCCTGCGTGTAAAGAGAGATCCGAACTAGGCACATGTGATGGCTTTACATCACATTCGAATAGGGAAGCCTTTATCGAGAAACAGCATCGTGGTAAACGAATTAAAAATTCACGTTTCCGATGACTTATGATTTTCATACACAGTAAGTTATCACAGACACGTAAATAGAGAAAAATGTCAACAGAACTGTACTTCTAAAATTTATTTTAACACGCCCGTATTTTACAAAGTCCATGTCGTGAAAGATCGAATCGTAGACATACAGAATAATTGTAAACTGGTAGAACCGCTAAAAAGAATAAGACAGATGAACACCGTCCTGACTACTATTACTACCACTGTCATTATTGTTGTTATTGTGGAAGTGGAGAGCAATGAAGACGTGAATTTGATGTCTATACAGGAACAGCAATCGCATGTGCGAGATCGGTCAACCAGCAAGAAATCAACCATTATATAGCAATTCAGTTAGCATATCCACTTAAACCCAATCGAAGATGCCTACTGAATGACATTTAAAGAAAGATAGAGAACAGATGTGGACAGAATAAGAGGGTACAGCTCAAGGAGCATGCTGACCTGGGCAGCGGAAGAGCACAGAAATAAGAATATGCTACAACGCCCCCCCCCCCCAAAAAAAAAGAAGGAATATTCAAACTTACAGGTTTTTGTTTTAAGACTATTTTGATAGCAACGTAGATTTAGAATGGAAACAAACGGTTTCGGTGTATCCACAAAACAAAACGATGGAATAGCAGACCACAATGGTTAGATGACCATATGTGAATAAAAGAAGTGGGAAAATGGGCCGATCAGAAACAGTCATGAGGTAAGCAGTACAAACGCAAGATGACCATACACGCACGCTTGTAAGTACAGTCAAACCACGATATTAGAGCCATCTACCTATTATTACCATTGTTGATTCACCGAATTAGGGTCCATTAAAAACTGTCAAGCCCGACCCAGATGATAAAGGCATTAATGGTAGAACCTCCTCTCGTATATGCAAATCAGTAAAACAAGCATAAACGAATCCTCCCATAGAAACATTTTGCACAACACGAACAAACTCGATTGGAACGCAAGTGTCACAACGAAAACGACACATCATCAAACATGACGTAGAACATTTTTAGTAAGACCAGAGTCATTCATGAACAGCATGAAGTTGCCTGCCAGTTGACCGTATATGTTACAACAGGGTACGAAAACGAACACGTCAAACAGTGGGTAAACTGAATGAGTGCGTATCAATCACGGTTTAACATGAAGATCTCTTAGCAATGCTGAAATGTGTGTAACCAGTGAGCTCATTCACGCTATGCGTATGATTGCCTGGGCGGCAAACTGAACCTGTTCAGCCGATAAAAAACGGGATAGTTCACGGATGCTCGGCCCATCACTTGGTGGGATGGCTACTCACAAAGAAGGCGGGTAATCGACACTTTATAAGAAAGCTGAATTCCTGAAAGCGCCAACTGTCAGATGAGTATGACCTTAGTTGAAAAGTATAGTAGTAACTCGATTCGTGACAACGAGAGCAATCTCGACACCAAGGAAGAGAATGACAACATCTGTCAAACATTGTGGCCTACTGTAACAAGGATAGTATCATTTGATAGTGGTCTAAATGTTCAACTGGCAATTAGTCATGCTTCTGATCCAACATCATAATGCACAATGTTGCAGGGCTGTAGTTCGAACATCCGGACAACACAAGTGTGGCTTCATAGTTTAACGGGAAATGAACATGAAAGCAACGGTTATCAAGGCCGCAACAACAACAACATAGGCTGAGTGATCACTCTGTCAATACAGATCCGGTAAGAGTGCAATAAGTTTTTGATCGGGAGTAAAGCACTTTACATACCTGTCTGACAGCTGTAGGCTATGTACTGTAAACCGCTCGAATCACTTTTTTGATCAAATAGTGTATCTGATATTTGACCAGAACAAGCAAGTGAATGCAATCATACTTGACGTATGTCTCAGCAGAAAATGTCACAACATGCAATAATGACCAAGAGTGCCTAATGAAAGATGCCGGAAATGAATGTTATCTAACCGCAGGAAATACCTGACGGCTCAGAACAATCACATACTGAATGGTTGCAAAAAAGGGACATATTTGACCTGCTATCAGGTCAACCGGAATGAGTTATTTGGACTTGCTGGATTACGTCACAAATGGCGCAATGCGAGAACAGTTACCATTTCCACAGTCTATCCAGAACGACTGGATACTTCGAGTTGAGCACGTACAGATCGACCAAAAAAACATGTACGGGAGTTCAAGACATCGTACAACGAAATCACCTCCCATTCCAACGCGAATTAATACTGATTGTGTCGGTGATTTCATGTTCAACAGTTTATACCGTTTGGGCGAAGAGATAAAGGTTACAGTCGGTTCATTCGACATCAATTAAGCTAAGAATAGAGGGTAGGCAACAAAGGTAACTTGGGGCATCAATGTCGGAAACCGTAAAAGTACAACGTGCAGAAAGCAAGTGCCGTGTCCTTTTTCACGTCACGTCTGGGCCGACTGGCTGATAGTTGACACAGACCCTTTGTATGGTTTGGAAATGTTCAGTGTGCATGTACGGTTTGTGCGGGCTGAGTACAAGAAATCAGCCAGTCAACCGTCTAGTCCTCAACCGCATAAATCGCTGGGAACACTCGGACCCGCACAATCCGGTACAGTTTATGTAAACCTCGTTTAGCGAACAACCAAGCTAACTGAAGATCTTGACTCGAGTTTCGCTCTTGTTGGAGCTCGTCAGTAGTGCATATCCTTGCCCCAACTGGGACTAGAACTTCAGCCACGCTTTCATGAAGCAACTGTGTTGACTTTCTGGTCAGGCTCATGGCTGCTATAATGATGATGATGATGTGTTGACCACTGCACCGTCGACTTCACATAAGGCACGACTGAATCATCGTATGTAAACTCTCAACCACATTCGCTTGTTAGCAATGCTCGAGTCTAGTGTTTCTTTCCGAAACGGGCTGACTGCAAAGTCTATGAGAATGCGACAGCTGCGATCAATTGTGGGTGATGTTCAATGTATATGAAAAACCAAAATCCCCTACCAGTCATCACTAACTGAAGACGTCAACAGATTTTGATAGTCGTAAATGGACAGAAGAGACATCCATAACCAGATAGAGTTATGAACTACGAGTTTGTCATAGGAAAAAATGATGATGTGCAACTTTTGAAAACAGTGGAGAACGATCCTAAATTTTACATAGCTTCACAGTCAAACTGGCGCGGATGACTGATTAGCAAAATTGCCCGATAAAAAAATGCCTCCCTAATATGCATACGCAAGCCAACAAACATCAGTTATTTAAATTAAAAGTTGTCTATTTGAAAAAGAATACTTTGTTAATTTAGATATGCAAACCAGACAAGTGATGAGAGACACAACTGGTCGTGTGCTTTCGGCAACGTTTGACCATTCAACACACTACTTATGCTGCCTTACTCCATGAAATTTATGTCATCAGAGAACTTGACGTAGACTGTGTTTGTGCACATTTCCCGCAAGTGCGGTTAACATCCGGAAACCATCCGCTGACTAAACTGAGTCTAGGATAAATGGTACAAATAATGTACAGATCAGTTAGTAACTATAAAGGCTAATGGCATTCATATCTGATCACTGCTTCGTTGATACTCACAATAGCCACACCCTTCTCACTACACTCTTCGCGAATCCCCAGATACAAGAATAATACATTTCATTCCATGGATCGATGTTCTGCTGTTGTTGACCATGTATGAAATAGACTGTTTTGTTCACTGTGTTTCACAGAACAACCATTTGGCTACTTCCGTTCACCAACAAAGCATCCCGAACGTAGGCAGATTTACAACTGCCCTAAATAAACGTTGGCCTGAACAGGTCCTTGTTATTACCTTAAATTAAGGGAATCTAATGTGAATTTCAAACAAAAAATCATCGGCCCCACTGTCGCAGTGGGATTGCATAGCCTACGGCAGCCACTGTGGTCCGTGATATTTCACTAACCTCAAAACACGATAAGTATTCCGATCACATGAGATCTGGATCTGCTCTGAAGAAGTACAAGATCGATACAATGTTGGAGTCGTTGTAGACAGCCTAGCTCTCACAAACCACAGTAGGCGTCGACTACTTTTTGTAATAATTCTTTATTTTTATATCCTACTCCCCTCGTAATCTCACATCTTCGGCTACAAGAAAGCTCAACACCAACCTCCTTTCTGACCGTGGTTAGAGACAGTAAAAAACGATGATCTACTGTTTTGATTTGCCCACTTGATACATATCCATTACCGTTAAGATTGCTGTAGTGACCGGTGATTGGAAAAACAGTCACGTAAGCCAACCACAGAAGATCCATTTTAGTCCAGTGATCTATTTGTTGGTGCATATTAAAGTAGATGATGTTGACAGCGCAATCAGTGGAAATTAAAGTCTACTGAAATCGTAACAGACTCATGAAATGAAGCTAGTGTAGTCACTCTAAAAAAGTACCACCCCTGAGAAAGTCATTAGCATGTAACCCAGATAGTTGGCCTAATGCCACTGAAAGGGGTACCGAGACGGCATATCGTGCGGGGGAACAAGTAAGTATTTCGCAGTTGTGCATTATATGTGCTGCTGATCACGATCGAAACAAGTAAAGCAATCGAGTTTTGTAACAAACAGTACAAACGCTTTGAAGAAGCACACATCACCTCCTCATAAGAAATGTTTAAATGGCAACGCAAATGCACGTGTTCTCAGAAAACAATCTGTTAAATGAACAGAAAGCTGATAGGCATGAATTCACTGCTTTTGGTAAATCCGAAAGAACGATTGAGACATTCTAAGTTATCCCATAACTCATTGTACCAACTACAAAGTTGAACAGAATAAAGAACGTGACAGATAGCAGTGACTAGTAGGTTAACACCACACAGTTTTGTAAAAATCACCGATGTTCTGCGACACAACGTCCATGAGTCATTATCTCATATCTACTCCGATACAACAGAAATGCGCAACGGAGTTATTGGATCAACTGTGTAAACTGTTTCAATAAGTCTCCTTGGAAATGCAAGTATTCCAAAGTTTAGAAGGTATACCGCGTCATCCGTCTTAAAGAAGACTATCACAACAAGGTCTAAAATAACAAGCTCCTCGTATTATTGTTAGTGGCTTCAAAAGTTACAAACGTGATTATCTAACTAGATTTGCACCGCTGTCGGAAAATTAAAATCACGTTTGCCACTAACTCGCTTCTTGTAGGAAAAAAAGGACGGTGTCGGTTGGCGAAGCTGAATGGGTTAATGCTGTCTATCCAGGTTTTTGTAAACACTCTGAACGAGCAGACTATTCGATATTATGCCTCATAAGTAGATCACAAATAATCCTTTGTTTCCGTGGTTCAAGATCACTGCCGAATTAAACGGAGCATTCCCCAATTGAAACTGTGCAACTAGCGATGTGTGGTAATGTTTCATACGATAATGGCTGTTTTTCTTTAAAATTTTATTCGTACTTAGAATCTCATAATATATCAATTCCTTGTTAGTATAATATACTACGGACACTGTTATTTAGTGGAAAGTTTGACAGACAATGAGAAATCATACAGATATGTTTGTTTTACACAGCTATAGAATAGACAACCGGCTAAATGTAAGACCATCCACCATTGTCATATCGGTCGCATTGAGTACCTCTTTGGAGGCGTTAATCTATGTACCACAGGGTCTAGGATTGATTGCTTCATGTGACCATAGTCTGTCTTCAAACTGCGTACTAATAATTAAGAGAATGAAACAACGCTTGAATTAATCATTATTTTGGATGAATTTTCTCACTCGGGTTGTTTTGCGATTATGATCAACTCGTTAGTGTGATCACAACTTGAGCGAAACACTCAAGCTCGCAGTACGGAATATTGATAAGGCACAACGAAAAGCCATAAAGCGAGTAATGAGATTTCACTCTCAACCTCAACCAGATAGGTTGAGTAAACCGGGACAGATCTTAATGCACTATCGATACGGCAAGTGATTGACTGCCGACATATAGGGTCCTCCATCAACCGTAACACCGGTCACGAAATACGCTTTGCCTTGCCCAAAGAACCACCTCAAATGAGACGTCTCATTTGAGGTAACACTTCTGTGGAAACTGGATGTGCCCAGTTTGGAACAGCTTACCACCGTTTGTCACAGTAGTGTCACGTGCAGATCAATTTAAGCGTAGACTTAACACATACTCGCTCGACTGCAAGCCCAGCCATCAGACAGTTTGGAGATCAGAAGTAGTGCGGTGCAGAGAAGATACTTTCGATCTCCACGGTTGTCGTTAGTCCGTTTCTGCTCGCTTCAGGGTGAAATATGCATGTAATAAGCTTGATAAACTATGTTTAAGTCTGCCTTCCACATATTCTCTCCGAAGTTTTATCACTCGTTTCTTATCACTATCGATTACCTACCTTTGTTTTCTTAACCGTCCAAAGCTGATTCAATTCCATCCAATCAATCAATTCTCCACAAATCCAATGAATTCCGCCGAGCTTGAACTGAATGACGAAAAACAGAAAACTCGACAGTCTACAAAAATATGGAAAACTGACAAACACACGGTTTGGATGAAAAACACCTCAAGTGTATCCTAGAATAAGTGAGCTGAGACACATGATACGTGAGGAACTTGAGGAATATCGGAAACCGATAGCTGTCAGTGGGACGTGATATCTAGTCAGATGAAATGAGGATAGAAACGTAGGCTCGTGTGAGAATCAGTTAGTTAAAGAATCACCGGCATTCAGCACAGATCAATGAGGAGAAGCCAATGTACGCATCTGAGCAGCTAGAGACGTATACATTTCATGTCACATCCATGTGCGGGTTAACTCGTGCTAACTGTTCCTGTTTAGCTTTATTCAAGTGCGTGTACGCAGTTGGCACAGTATCAATTAAGCCGAATGTTTCAAAAATGACCGGTTATAGCATGATTGTGATGGAAAAACGAGTACGAATATAGGTTCAACTTGTGACAGTATGGTTAGGAGAAGTGCTACTGCCAAGGTAGCTCTAGGGCTATAATACTATGTCAAAATGGCCAGCACTAAGTTTCAGTTAGACAGTATAGTACTCAAAATAAAGAAATCATCAAGCAAATCGACTGTTCCCAACAAATGCAGTAGTGCATGTACAGGTGTACATGTGTAACATTCGGTCATTTCCAGAAAACTGGTGCACTTTCCCATGTCAATGACAGTGAGTGTACCTATATGCCGGTGCACTGTACAGCTAGTCGAGTTTTAAACGTTAAAGAAGGCGAGAAGAGGGGTAGCTGACAAAAATGACAATAACAAGTCAATTTCACGTTGCAACCGTACCTAGAATTGCCGTGTTTATCAAGGTCGCTGCGGCCTGCGTTCATTAGTATAGATCTAGTAAGAGTACCATAAACCAAGTTCGTCTGACAGAAACATTTGTTTTGTAGCTATGAGTGGTTGTGTCATAGTAGTACGTTAATTAATGCAGGCAGAAACTAAATGACGTTATATAAGCCCAGTATACCTCATGTATGGTCCTTATATATGGTTGGACTGGAAAAACGAGCACAGACAGTTAATACTGTGTTACTCTGTGTACAAAAGACGCGAAAGAATAAGACTTGCTCTAGAAACATGATACTGAAAACTATGCAGCAATTTTGAGCGTATGCAGTCGATAAAATGAGGACATCACGGAAATCAGTAAGAAAATGCGCGGAAGAACTGGCGCAGTTCGAGGTGCCAAATGCGTACGAATCGTCCACTAATACACAAGTACGAAAATGCTGTTTATTTCAGGGCAAATTAGCAGTGTCTGTAACTTTTCTTTCTCCAACTGCGTACATAATATCACAACCAATCAGTCAAAACTGTGAAGGACGTCCAGGTTCATGTGACAACCGATAAGTCAAAAAACAATGGATAGTCCAAAATCACCTACATGAACTGAAATGGATGCACGAGCGTAAAATTGTAGCAAGCCAAGAATGTGAGTTATGCAACTGTCAGGCCGAATCCGCGTCTACCAACTTAATTTTCTGTCCTACAGTGTAAGTAACCACGCATACCATCGAGCATTCTGGCACGACTTCAGTCCGATTTTAACCACTGTGTGAGTTCTGGTCACCAGTGTCCTGATAATGTAACCTGTTAGTTATTTAATACTACACAGATGACAGAGTTTTATTGAAGCACACACTGTCGTGTCAGACGACGGCGTTCAAAGTCGTCAATCACTGGGCTGTGTTGAAACAACAAATGGAGAGAAATCAATTAATCCGAGTTGGTTGCAAATGACAATAAGATGGACGGTGTAAAACTATCGGGATAGATGATCAAAATGAGTCTCAAGCAGCAGGACCAAATGAAAGTGAATAGAAGAACAACTCGAAGCTGCCCATGATGGACTAACGACTGGCTGCAGTTCTTTTGATCATATTTTCGACTATCATGAATAGGGGGTAACAAAAAGCAACCCATTAGACAGCTGGAAGGAAATAATGAAGGAGTTGAAGGGAAGCGCGACAAATCTGTCACATGAATGAAAGAGCATGGCAGCTGGTCACCATAGTACTGAAATCAAATACAGTACACGGTGCCCCCGAACCTCATATAAACACTGTAATCTCTCTCTTGAATGTCCCCGAAGGAGTCACTACACCAAGAATGTTACACATATACAGAAATAAATTCGGGAACGAATGATCGAAAACCAATGGTAACCAGTTTTAGCCAACAATACTTCAACGTAGGATGGAGGCGGAGAAAACTACATTAGCTGGTGGACACAGTATTCGTCAATACCTACCTCGAAGTCTGCATTTCCAACCTGACAGCGGACGTTTTCAACTGTTTTAAACCTCACTAAAGTCGCTTCTTGAGCAAGGCGACAAATACATTCGTAAACTAATTTAAAATTTCGCCATTACGAAGAGTTCGTGTCCAAGCTATCAAAGCAGGTATATTCCGCTGGCCACTTACGATGAACAACAACATTAATGATGAGTAGTAGGGGATTTTGATTTTTCATATATATTGAACATCACCCAAAATTGATCGCAGCTTCCGCATTCCCATAGACTTTACCAGTCGACCCATTTCGAAAAGAAGCACTAGACTCGAGTTTCGCTCTCATTAGAGCTCGTCAGTAATGCATATCCTCATCACTGCCGGGACTTGAACCACGGACACGCTGTTCAAGAGGCGATCGTGTTTACCACTGCGCCAATGACCTCACATTAGGCACGACCGAATTATCATATGTGAACGTTCAACCACTTTTGCATGTGAGTAATGATCAAGTTGCCCCATCACCTCGAGAGGAGACACAGTTACTTTGTGTTAACTCCAATCGATGACCCGATGAGAGCGAAACTCGAGTCTAGTGGTTCTTTTCGAAATGAGCTGACTGGTAAAGTCTATGGGAATGCGACAGCTGCGATCAATTGTGGATGATGTTTAATCTATATGAAACAACAACATTATTAAGGAAAGGTTAACTCACGCAAACTTTGGGATTCCGTTGGGGTAGAACCAGCCACAAAAACAGTACGTTCAGGATGCAACAAGTGCTGTACCAACTGAGCTACAAGGCAATGTCGAGAGATCTGAAATTTTACAGCTGAATCCAGTTACCCACCGAACCGACGCTCAACAGTAGCGTTGGTAGTTTCCAACGCGAATTGTTTGAGAAATTCAAATTTGGACAGTCAATCTTCCATACCATTTGATGGACTACGTATGACACAGTGGGTTGAGTGAATAACGGAATCCAAACGTGAGCTTTCAAAGTTTCCGACGTGGCTTCGTAATTCAACCGGCAAAGCATGCTTTTTTTGTTGTCGATGTCTCAGATCCAAATGAAACTTAGAGTTTCCACAAATGGGTCTCTTCTTAATCATTAAATCTGCCACAGCACTCATCAGTAATGATACTACCGTCCAATAACCCAAATGATTACAGGTATATAATTGTCAGCTATTGTAACGTAATTGGTTTTCGTCGTACGCCATTTACAGTATATAATCAGGTGCTGTAATGTGGTAATGATTTGGACGGGTTAGGCAATATGACAAGCCCTATAACAGACGGAGAATTGTTCGTCTTGTCTGGCATCTAGAAGACTATCACCGGCAGTTAAAAATCAACATATGATGCTTAGACGATGACAAGGTCAAAAAACTCCACAAAGGCTTACGAAACTAAGGACCGATAGATAGTCGTGAATGAAACAGTGAGCGCAGACCTCTAAATGGGGTAGGCCAATCACACAGCTGCCAAGTTACCGTACTAACCACAGTATGTATAGATCACGTGAAAATATATGGGACAGGAAAATCACCCAGAAAGAGTATCACCGCCGGAATAGGTCAGTGGATCGTGCAAAACAGTAACGTTGACGTTTATTACATGAGATTGCGACAGTTCTAGAAGTGAAATGGTACACTTGTCCTCCTCAAAGACGAACACGTACCGTAGCCATACCAAACAGAGGACATGCAATCACCTTGATTGCAAATTAAAGAAATGAGGGTTACCGTCTGGTCAGATGTGCCACAAATAAACTACACAAACGACTCGTAACAGTATTCTCATCAGGTCTATAAAGAAGTTAATTGGATGCAGGACGTAGAGTAGAACAGACAGTCAAAGCACACATATGTAAGATTAATGTTCAATGTTCCTATATAAATCAGTCGGGTACGTTGTCTTTACCATATTCGTCTGTGAAGGAGGATGGTCCAGCCTGACGTGCATATGGAGCACATCTTGCTCAGCACAAGTATGGAGATAAAAGATTTAACATCCTAAACGATCAACTGTACTACTCTCACGTTCAAGTGTGACAAACAGCAGGAGTCCGTGTGTAACCTCAGTACCTCTCGGACGGCTAATGAACGCTCATGCAGCCTGTCTCCCTCTAAGATTCGCTATTCAGATGACCCTGAACTCAACATCATGACGATATCCCAGGGATAATCCAGCTTTTTAACAGTTGTGAACAATGGTGATGTTGTTCGTGGTTCGGGTTGATGGTTTTGATATTGGTATGTTCACCGAGCTTGGCATTTAGGTCACAAACGTTTCATCAGTGCGTAAGCGTTTCAGCGTATAATTTTTGAGCGTGGAGTTTGGTGAAGTTCGATGGATGCCTGTTCTTATATAGTAGAGTGAGTTGACCTTCTGACCTGAATTCTGGTTGGTCTCGTCCTGTTGTTTTTGACCTAACCTTTGGTTGATTCTTGTTGCATTTGAACTTTGACTCGATGTCCGATTGGTTATTTCCTGAACTTGAACAAGCCAGATCAAAGTCGAAACGGGACAATGAACAACCAATCTGATGGAATTCCAGAGGGAAGAGATGATTCACTCAATCAATCTACAGGAACCAACCAAGCAGATTCGAGGTCAAAATGCGATAACAACAGGGAACAGCTAACCAGACTCCAGATCAAAGATAAAAGGACTACAGAAAATAACCAATCGGACATCGGGTCAAAGTTCAGATGCAATAAGAATCAACCGAAGGTCGGGTCAAAAACAACGGAAAGAGACCAACTGAGTAATGTAACCAGCATATACCGAAGCAACTGAGATATCATCATCACAACGATCTTCAGCCTAACCAGAAAATACTGTGGCTCGGACCGCCGCTCACCTCAACAGAGACGTGGAATATAGTAGAACAAAACATTATTTAAAAGGCTTAAGATTTATAAGACTAAGCGGAAGAACAAGGGTATGAATGCAAATAACTGACAATGACACGTTACCATCGCGGATAGCGTTTACAGCCAAAGATTTCAATAACCACGAGGATTCCAACAAAGTAGACGAAAACTATTCACTTAATACAAAGCAAAAGTCAAGAACAATGTTCATATTTCGTGACTAAGTCGTTGCTTGACCAACATGCGATTTTATTCAACTGTTGGTGGTCTCACTATGTAATGACCGGTAGGATAGACGCTTAGATGACATGCGCAGTACATGACCCAACCATTGCAGACTGTGTAGCTCGATAAGGTGCACTGATCTAGCTGTGACACTCATAGGCTCGCTGTTAAAAAGCGGGCTTCTGAGAGATTGGATGGAAGTGGATGGTGTTGATAATTATTTTACAAAACATCATAATGGAACATTTCCTACACATCTCTTTGTAGCTTACCCATCCGAATATGTACTAATAACCGATCTCAGCACGTTCCCCTAAATCGGTACAGCGCAACGTTCCGAGGCGTGCGTGAAACATTTGCCCCATGCACCTTGTGATTATGACACGAAATGTTTGCCGGATTCCTTTTTTTGGTAGACTGTGTTTGGTGGTTTTGATGCACTGTAAGAAGAAAACCCATAAAATTCATTTCTTTCACTTGGTATCGTATAAGATGTTATTTACCGGTGTCGTTCTGGAACAACATCCTCTTCCATAAAATACTAACAACTCGCTTCCTTTCCGCATTGGCAGCCTGACGTCGGTTGGATGCATAGTCTCAGAAGCAACACGCTTCACTTGCTAGAAAAACTTACCAAACTGGAGCAGCTCTCAATAAACATTAGCATCACATCATCAGCTGGCTTAAGTCCAGTTCGCATTTCCCATTCATCTTTTTTAATGTTCAACAGTATGTCGTAAAAGTATTTTACATTCGAACAATATCTAGAGTGTAATACCACGGTTTTCAAGTGTGCTCAATCTATATGTTATCAAGCAGGTTCAGCGGTAATAACTGTGGGCGAGAACTGGGATTTACATGTCTTTCTATGACCATAACAGTAGATCATAAAAACATCCTTAGCATATAAATAAAGGTCCGTAGTATTTCTTTAGTGACCACTAGCTCTGCATTCTAAGTGAAAATGTAATCCTTTTTTAAACAGGTCGATCACAAAATGCATCGCTGTAGGACACGTGTTCGGAAGGAGTCGCATCACAGCACCCTACCATAAAGTGCCTGTGTAAATTGCAAACCAACAAATGTCTTGAGATCATCTAGCAGCATCTAAAAATTCTCACATTTTGGAAAATCTTGAACCATCAGCAAGGTAGAATGCGTACAAAACAGCAGAGAGGTATTATGCATGCACCAATTCGAACCCTAGGGAAATGTTCAATACGACCGGGTGAAAAGTACAACCCGGACACACAAACCCAGGCTAACCATTGTCATGGTTCACCTGCCCATAACAATATGAAGTCGTCAGTATGCCAAACAACTGTTTGTAGTGTTGTTTATGTTAGCCTGAATGCTGTTGTAAATGTCCATTACTTTAAAGGTAACTTGTATAAGTGATACGTGGTATCACCATTCAACTGAAACTGTTTCTGTTAAAATAACAAGAACAGGCAGATTTGTTTCGTAACACGTGATCGACAGCCGGACTACAGTAGCACAATGATAAAACCGAAATCGCGCATCTTCGCATGCACGCGAAACTCGATAATGAAGAGCGGGATCGTGCCGACTGCTTTTACTTTTTAACGTTATGAAATTTCTGGAATCCAACAGTGCTTAGACGACACGGTCGACCTACACAAAGTTTGATTACAGTTTTGGACAAAACGAAAAAAATGATAAACACCCAAACTTTAGCTGTCATGGGCAAGTTGTTCTATTTAATAAGAGTTCAAGAGTAGTCCACTTCGACTATCTCGCTATTCTGATGTGAATCTGCGTCGGACAGAATAACAGCAGTGTGCCGCCAGTGTAACCGTCACGCGGGACACCTAGTCCATCACGCACGTTTACAAACTGAAGCAAGTTGTACAGATCAACGGGATTCAGATCAGGTGACAGTGTACTATGTTACGAAATCAATGTCACAGTGACACAGACAGACACATACCATGATGACAGATGAAACGAATTCGGATTGTAAGTGATACCTGAAATCATGAAGATGCTTACATTGAAAGACGATAACGAGAGAAATGAAAATCACTCAAGTAACATGCAAGCCGGATAATCAGAATTATTACCATAGTATCGATTCCATATGAAAACTTATCCAAGTTTCTGAGCCGGAAAGGGTGTGCAAAACCAACTCTAATGGCTAATTAGTACAGATTGATCTGGACAAAATTAGTCGACTGAACTGAACAAGACTAAACAAACGCCCACTATTTCAAAGGAATGTGATAAAAATCAGTTGTCACATCACAGTAATGACTGTTGTGATCACTCAGCAAGTCCAATGATCAACAGACGGTCACAGCATCAGACTGAGGTCAAGCGACAGCCACTATCAACACAATAGACGAGGAGGTTGCACAACAACAAACAGACAGCGTGATTGATACTCGGAACCGCATGTGCTGTTCCCACTAAATGGTACAGTATTCGCAATCGATCATGGCAGTACGACTGTGGTAAGGATCGACAGTCACCCCAGGCATTGTGCATCGGCTGTGGCTCAACGCTGAATATGTCTATATGAATAGGCTGATCGCCTCATCACCAACTGTACCGGTTTGCATATATACGGGGGTAATTGTAGTCGAAGGCGCACAAAACACGCAGAGATGTGTGGAGGGGGACGCTAAAGTGACCGAGCCTGCTTAAAGAACAATACACATACGCAAGCGAACAGGCATAGAGCAATAGTGATCGGAAACATATGAGGAGAAACTGTTGATAACTGAATTTCGAATGGACCGCCCAATGTTTGCGCCTGGCCATCATCATCATCATCACCATAATAGCAGCCATGATCCCGACCAAAATGTACTGTGGCTCGGACAGCCGCTCACCTCAGCAGTGACGTGAAATATCCTAGAAGAAAACGTTACTAAAAAGGTTGAAAAATATTAAAAGAAGACTAAACGGGAGAATTAGAAATGGTATGGATACAGGTACGCCATTGACTGCGACACACCGCCATCTCGGATAGCGTCACTAACCAGCGGTTTGAGTGATCACGAGGACCTCAGCCAGGTAGGCAACACCTACCCACTTTGCTCAGTGGAACAGTCATGGGCTTCATATTTCGTGACCACGTTGTTGCTTGACCACCATGAGGTTTCACCCAACTGTTGGTGGCCTCAGCATACAATGTCCGGTACGGGAAACAATCAGATGACACATGAAGTACGTGACTCAAACATCGCAGGTCGTGCAACGCCATAACCTCATCAATTCGTTGCGCATCCCGAGCGTTCCAGAATACAGGCCGACGAACGGCGTGGTTACTCACGTGATCAGCTCGCTTAATTTGGGCTAACTGACAGAGACACTGACAGTCAAACACAGCAAGCCTGTTTTATACCTTCGTTGTGAACACGCCAACGATCCGAACCATACAATAAAACAGAACGTACACAAGCATAATATACCCATCTCTTTAGCGACAACCGGACGTCTTTTCGACACAGGTTACCAAACGGAACTCGTGCTTTTGCTATTCACTCAGATATCTCAACAACAATATTACAGGCTGAGGAGATAGTGCTACCCAAGTATGTGAAACTGTTCACAGTCTCAAGCGGATTACCTGCAATGAAGAAAGTAGGGGTGGAAATGCCCCAGTCTTGAAGCAACACTTTGCACTTTGAAGATGCAAACCGCATGTCATACAAACCAGCTCGGTCGCTCAACCTGTCCAGCATGGTCTGCATGTTTTCGGCAGAGGGGCTAAGTAAGGTAATGTCGTCCGCATACTCCAGATCGGTCAATCTAGCGCCAGCAAGAAGCTCAACTCCAAGCCCACTGGATTCCTGAAGCGCACTCTCAAAAATGTCGTTCATGACAAAATTGAATAGAAAGGGAGAAATCGGACACCCCTGACGAACATCACTAGAAGTGATGAACACCCGAGACAGTTGGCCGTAAACTCTCACTCTGCTTGCAGAGTGCGCATACAATGATCTCAATAGATTCACGTATTTCTCTGGTACTCCCTTGCGAAGGACACAGCTCCAGAGAACGTTACGAGCAACTGAGTCGAAATCAACCTTTAGGTCCAAAAAGACCACGACTGTCGGCTGTCTGTAACAGTGCCGATGTTCCAAGATCCGTCGCAAGGTAAAAATATGACCAACGCACCCTCGATCGGATCGGAATCCTGCCTGCTGTTCGCGTATCTGGCTTTCTCTGGGCATAGTGAGACGACGTAAAATGAGGCCAGTGAGTAACTTGGACGCAATGGACACCAAACTGATACTTCTGTGGTTATCACATAGACTTCGGGCCGCCTTTTTGAAAACGGGAATGACTGTTGATAGGCACCAGTCACGAGGTACCTCTTCAGTCTCCCAGATCGTCTGGAGGATTATTGTGTGCCTGGTCGGACACACATATACATGCTAAGCAAGTGAACACAGATAAATGAGTGATGAAACTAGTTCGATATTCTTTGGAGATGAACGCTACAAAGTCCTGTGTATTTGGTAGATCTGGCAAATAAGCTGCGGATGCAAGGATTTTTTTTGTTTGCCTCGGAAACAAAATGGCGCCAGACAACAAACAAGGAAACACAAAAATGCTATCATTGTTGTTTGCGGACATATTTCTCTAGTCCTACAAGCCCATGCATAAATCAAGGGAGGCCGAGAGTTTCGGCATGATATAGAAAACAACCATAGATTAACATACGAGAATGTAATCTCATGACTGCAGGTAGCAGTACTTTGTATTCTGCTGTACCGATTGCGTGAAGAGTGGCCCAAGAGTCAATACAAATCCCAAAATTGAAAAGAACACCTTTCGGAACGATAGACAAGAGGCGACTTGTCCCCGTACCGCCAACAAGTAAAGATGAATTTGTAGTTACCGCTTGGAATCCGGCAAACCCCGTGAACAGTACTGCTGAGTGTCTTGCAACCCAACTTGCTTCGTAAAGAAAATGCGTAGAGAGTTCGTCCATGATTAGCAATTGTTTGCGGACGCAACCGGAAGCCGTGAATCATCCGTCTCAATGACCTACGGAACCGGTTACGACTTGCATTACTTGATGATAATAAACATGCAAGTTTACCATTCAATTTATAAATATGTATCACACGGCTTGAAATTATTAGCCAAAACGGCAATAAAACAGAAATATCACACGGATAAACCGCTGACCCAGTATAAATAAACTTCTTAGCGGTGCATCTGATCAATGAAGAAGTTGCATGTGTTAAAACTCTGCAAACGGTTTAATCAGGCACTCAGAGTTCGAAGAAGCAGAAGTAAACGCTAAAAAACAAGGCGAGAAATAAAGGTCAGACAACACAGGAAAAGCTTAATGTTAAATATTCGGTCAAATAAATTCAGACTGTACACAGAGAAATAGGTTGCGCTGTCGAATCCAAATCGGACAGAATGATTAGAAACACTGCAACTGCGCATAAGCAGATGAGAAAATAACCGGAGTATCGATTAAGAGGAAAACATGAAAAAGACTTCTACGCGGAACCTAAATAGTGCCATCTATCTGGAACACTTTTTAGGTTATATTCACAAATATGCAGACAGTGGAGCCAAAACGACAATATCACATAAATTTGTGACATAATAAAAACACTTGCTTAGTGTGGAAAATGCGTGACAGCAACGATGTTCAAATTTCGTGAACAAGTTGTTGCTTGACCAACACACAGTTTTAGTCAACTGTTGGTGAACTCAGTAAATAATGACCGGTAAAATAAACGCTCAGATGACATGCGCACTATGTGACTCAACCATCGCAGAATGTACAACGCGATTACCTGGTCAATTCATTGAACATCCCGAGCGTTGCGGAATATGGACCGACGAACCGCTGCGTTGATCACACGATCAACCCACTTAATGTGAACTAATTGGTACAGACAATCATGGTCGAACACAGAAAGTCTGCATATCTCTTCGCTACGAACAAGCCACCGCTCCGAACCATACAACAAAAAAGAACGTACACAAGCATTATATACCCTTTAGTTTAGCAACAACGGAACGTCTTTTCGACGCCACACACGGCGCAGATCAGCAAAAGCAAACTGTGCCTTTATCCTTGCTGATATCTCATCAGCTAACGAGAGTGATAACAACAATCTAAAGTGGACTGTTTGTAATAAGGAAGATAGGAGTGGAATGAACCAGTCTTGAAGCACTTCACACTTTGAAGGTGCAAAGCGTATTTCATACAAAACTGTTCACCATGATCTGCATATCTTCGGCTGAGAGGCAAAACAATATCATCCGTACACTGCATGTCCATCAAACTAGCGCCAGAAAGAATCTCAACACCAAGCACACTGAATTACTCAAATGCACCTTCTAGAATGTCGCCCATGACAAAATCGCACAGGAGGAGGTAGATGGGACACCGCTGATAAACACCATTAGAAATGATAAACGCCAGAGACAGTTATGCATGAACTCTCATTCTGCTTGCATAGTGAGCATACAGTGTCTTCAACAGATCCACGTGTTTTCATGAGGATCCCTCGCGATAAGGGCAGTTCTAGACAACGCTACGAGCAAACGAATCGAAAGTAGTCTTTAGATCTAAAAACGCTACGGCCATCGACAGCCTACAAGAGTGCGATGCTTCAAGACCTAAAATGCAATCAACACACCCGGCTATGGAGAATAGGACATGGTTGCGAACTACGATAAAAAAGCGAACCAGAGGTATTTTGGGACATTCTCTTACGGCATCGTACATGAAACAGGTTGACAAATACAACTGTCTTTGCTTCTCTCGTATTAATGTCTCCCGCAGAAGTACAACCCGACGAGACAGTAATAAGAATGTACGGGTAACGGCTCATCGTCTCAAGCAAACGTCATGATCATAGACAGTAATACATCTGTGGTTCACACTGATGCTTAAATGACAGACAACCACGAAGGGAAAAGACCCTATATAGGGAGGGGACCCAACTACTGAAAATAGCTACGTCTATATTCGAACATACAATATCATGTAAACTGTCTGCAATCAACAAAGTGAAAGTGGGAAAGCCCCAGCCTTGGAGGCAGGACTTAGCGCATTGAAATTGCAAAGCATACCCCATACAGACTAGTCCGATCGTTTCATTTCCTCGTTTTATGTGAACCACTGAGAGTGGGAAGAGTTCACGAGGAATCGAGGTGACTACAGTCGCCGAACTGAAAGAGTTCTGACTTAGTAATCAGGTGATTAAAGCAAATAGGATGTGGAGGCGTGTAAAAGAAGACAACTGTAACTTTGCATCGGCTTTTGAGGTTAAATTTCGCCAACAAGACGTGACAGATGCTGGGAAAACGCAATACCGCAATCCTGCAACAGAGCCAGGAGAACATTGTTCGGGCCAGAGACTTGTAACCGTTTGGAAACTGAAGTACCTGTGTACGACTGCTTACGAGAATAGGTCAGTGGGTAACGTCTAGAGGGCACAAGTGGTTAAATTCCCCCAGTCAGTTGTAGTCAGAAGTGCGTTGCCTTGTTTTTACGCACTGAAATATACAGTAAATTGAGTCTCCGTTTCCCTTGAAAATCATCCAGCTAACATTCGTATTTTTGCTATCCGCAACTGCAATAAGACAGAAGAAATGCTGGCAGTTATCACACGGATGTGGTTGTTTGCAACTCTGAATTGTGATAAGATCATCACACTTTTATAGTATCTTTCAAGCTTTCTGAATGTTCTGACTACAGCCAGTTATGAGCAGAGAACCGTTGTCGATCAACGAGGAGTAAGAGGAATTCAAATGGAGACAGAATTTTCATCGGACAATCTACGTACAGCTGTGCTCCCCTTAAGGATGATGTCATGAATTAGCGAAAAACGATAGTTCATACCAATAAGTAGGCTAAACGTTAGTTTGAAAGCCAATACGTCTTAGAAATGACCTAGCAATGCCGTGTATGAACGTTTCGCTGTATCAAGCAACTAGGAACGGAGAACTAATCGCCCACTGTATTAAGTGGATATATAAATTTGTCGTAGCTGTTTGTCCTACACTGCATTTGAATTTTTTTTCAAAATCATCCATTCAAACAAAAATTAGCTCGGGGTTTGATAATGTATTGCTGAGAATGATTACTATCGACGTGATATCAAAACACGAGGCATAGTATAGTCGCGGAATTTGCCATCTGGATTACCGAAGAACATGATCCAACAAACAGCCATACCTTGTACTGTTATTTTTCTGCTGAATTACTTTAATGCATTTTTGAACAAGACATTTTACAACGAACTTGGGATGTTTCCGTTTGGATTTAGTATAATGAAACGTAAATGGGTAACGCCATCCACTTGTCAAATCGGAAACGTTTTTATTGGATCCAGCGGTTGTCATGACAACAGAAGGCAGATACGAGAACAAGGATTTTAACAATAGAAACTACACTCCGCAGTAAAGTTGGCCACGTGATAACCAATCTAAGGAATGACCAAATACAGCTTAAACTGTACTGTATAGTTGACATGAAACGATAAACGAATGAAAGATCCAGCAACCCGTACTCGTAAAAATGTCATTAGCAAAACATGATGATCATACAGTGTTGAGGGTAGTTTAACGTTTAGATACATATGTTGACCGTTTTACTACGAACAAAAAAACGCTTGACCGAAATTTCTCTTAGCAAGTTAGAATCACCAGTGATATTAACCTTCGTGTTGATTGTCGTACTCGTAAAGCAAATATGTGTTGGCCGCGACTTCGAATCACTTTATCGATAAACGTTTAACCGAAATAGTTTCAATGTGATCAACAAACGTTCAGAGTTAACAGAATGCTTGTAGTGTTGTTAACAAAGAACTGGCCTTAGCAAATATACCGCTAAATGATTCGGTTTTCTTCAAAAATGGTTACTGAATGCGACTGTACAATACAGAGTGATAGCGTTGCTGTCTGTTCATTTTTGTCGCACGAGGAAGAAACTTTCGTTGTAATTTAGTAGTAATTGTACAAATTCGCGATTTCGAGCCGAGTTGTCGAAACTGATCATATCTAGGGCTGGGTATCGTAACAGTGCTCATAGAACAACCTGTGGTGTGCGTAGATATTGAATTGGACGAACTCATTGATACGAGGTCAACCAACGATTGGCGGAAGGTTGCAACCAACCAATATCGGCCACTTGAGCAAACTGGCGTATCATTACAGTGACCAATCTGGACAGCACTCTGACGCAGCATCGGAGAGCAAAACAAATTATTTAAGTGTATCACACGTTAAAACCCACAGGTTAAGAACTGAGTCGGACAAACCGAAAGAGAAGCCAAGCCTTCTGGACCAACCGTACTTCTTCATTTTACCGTTCGGTTTTGTCTATAAAACAACCCATAGAAACTCAAAGGAACCGACATTACTAGTAGTCAGTAAGGGATTTTATATTTATACACACTGGACACCACCTACAATTGATTGTGGCGTTTTTATGGTGATACAGTTGCTTTCATTTCGAAAGGTAGCAAGTTTTCAACAGTGCGTAAATTAGAAGCAGCTTAACTTCATTGTAGAGGATTCCGGTCTTATCGTTACCAACCAATTTATTTCGAACACACTAAATGTTTTACAGACAACTTGATCGTATTGTTTATCTATTGCTTTTTCGGAGTTTAACATCAAGAGATTCAAAACATTTTCGAAAATTTATTAAAGATTTATGACACCGTAGCCAGAATCAAACTGTGATATATGTGCATAAGAATTCTGCTCTGTTCAACTAATCGCTTCTCTTTTAACTGCGTTGAAACAGTGTATTTTCAACCAGCTTTGAATACAGGCGATTGTTTGTCTGTATCCATATTAACCGTATTTATGTTATTCATTACTAACCTCATAGACAAGCTCAATAATAGTGAGCGTGAACTAACCACCTAAATCATCATTCCCTTGGTAATACGGACCGTCCAGTATATAGGTCACCAAAGGAAAATATTAATTTAGGTCCATCATATACCTAGCGACAGTACGCTGAAGAAATGAACGGTGTTCATCAGAAGCCACCCAAATAATTAGGAAGACGTCGAGGTATGACGTAGCAACCAGAGTTATGAGCATCTTCCTTGCCACATCGAAGAATGTTGAGTAAAAGGCGGGGTTTCGTAAAAATCGAGATCACCAAAGTGAAAGAACAGAAATGTCTCCTACCTGGTCGCGAGTGTATCGACCGTAGTTCCATTTTATAGCAGACATCGCGGCATGTGTATTCTTTTTCTGCCAATCGATGTGACACCTAACAGCAATTTGTCTCGCATGCCCAACACGCTTCATGAAACCCTTCAACCAGAAAGTAATCAAAGTGAAATATGCCAAAGTGAAAAAAGCTATGAAACATCATCATAACTGCCATAGGCCTGATCAGAAGGCACTGTGACTCGGGGCGCCGCTCACCTTAACAGTGACGTGGATTATCCTAGAAGAACAAAACGTTACTAAAAAGGATACAGACTAGTAATAATAAAAATAAGAAAACATTAGGTAGAAGGACTAGAAACGGTATGAATGCAGGCACAGCATTGACTGCGGCACATCCCCGTCGCAGTTAGCGTTTCCAGTCAACGATTTCAGTAATCACGAGGATTCCAACCGGATAGACGAACACTACTCACTTCATACAATGCAACGGTCAGGAACAATGTTCCTATTTCGTGACCACGTTGTTGCTTGACCACCACGAGGTTTTACCCAACTGTAGGTGGCCTCAGCATACAATGCCCGGTACGGGAAACAATCAGATGACACACGAAGTACGTGACTCAAACATCGCAGATCGTGCAACGCGATTACCTCATCAATTCGTTGCGCATCCCGAGCGTTCCAGAATACAGGCCGACGAATGGCGTGGTTACTCACGCGATCAGCTCGCTTAATCTGGGCTAACTGGCAGAGACCCTGATGGTCAAACACAGAAAGTCTGTTTATACCTTCGCTGCGAACACGCCACCGATCCGAACCATACAACAAAACAGAACGTACACAAGCATTATATGCCCTTCCATTCAGCAACAACCTAACGTCTTTTCGACACAGATTATCAAACGCAACTCGTGCTTCTACTATCCACGGTGATATCACAGTAAGAATATTACGAGGTAACGAGATAGTGATACCCAAGTATGTGAAAATGTACATAATCTCAAGTGGATTGTCTGAAGAGGAGAAGGAAGGAGTGGGAATGCCCAGGCCTTGAAGAGGCACTACACTTTGAAGGTGCAAAGCGCATTCCATACAAACCAACCTAATCAACGGCACTGTTCCGCACGGTATGCACGCCTTCGGCTGAGAGGCTAAGTAAAGCAACATCATCCGTACACTCCATGTCAATAACCTCAACACTAAGTTCACTGGATTGTTCAAGCACACCTTCCGGAATGTCGCCCATGACAAAATTGAACTGGAAGGAAGAGATCGGATACCGTTGACGAACACCAACAGAGAGGATCAGCGTCCGAGATAGCTGTGAATAAACTCTCACCCTGCTTACAGAGTGAGCATACAGTGATCCCAACAGATTCACGTATTTCCATGAAGCTCCTATGTGAAAAAGGCAGTTCTAGATGACGCTATGAACAACTGAATCGAAATAAGCTTTTCGACAGCTTATAATGGTGGAGATGTTCCCAGATCTCTCGGAAGGAAAAATATTATTAACGCACTTCCGACGGGAACGAATCCCGTTTTTTCTTCACGTATCTGACAGTTTTTGGGTTAGTGAGCCAACGTAATATAAGGCTAGTGTGTAACTTGGACGCAAGAGACACCAAATTGATGCCTCTGTGGTTGTCACAGACTTCGGGCCCCCTTTTTGGAAATGGGAAGTACTGCTGATAAGCATCAATCGCGAGGTACCTCTCCAGTCTTCCAATAACTTAAGCTCTAAGACTACTTTTGATTCCGAAAGAAGACCGTCTGAAATGCAACAACTGACTATTCGAGTTCCGTCGTCTACGTAGTTTGGTTAAAGCCAGCTGAACTGTTCCTGAAAATGTTTAGCCCACCTGTCAAGTCGGCGCGATTGGCTGATGATAGGTGAACTATCTTTTTCACCGATTCGACAGCCAGTACAATCACAGATCACGAAAAATAGGTTTCTGATATTGAATACTCGACCTGATTGTGAAGTGCGGGTTTATGGGCAACTAACCCGAGCGTTATTCACTTCAGGTAACGTTCCATAGCGGCGTCCGGTCTCCAACTTTCTGTTCAGCCAGGCGACAGATGACAGTCTTGGAAAAGAGCATTCGGAATCAAACTAAACTCATCGGTACTGCTCCACACAGTTCTTCCGTGGTCAACATGCAATCAACGGATCCAATAAGGTGGTTGATTTTTACGGAAACAAAATTTGCATATTTAAAGTGCAAAAGGCTGCTACAAAAATGGGCTGTTTCTGAACCTATCTTTGTTCAAGGGACAAATATTCCGAGAGGTGCATCCACTTTTCACATTCTCATCAATCCCACACAATGTGACATAAACTCCGTAGACAGAAAGGATCCGGAACAACTGTGCCAAATAAAGACGAAATTTTAGTTTGCTGCTGCACTCGAAACAGCAACCAGAGGGATCAACTATGCCGAAGCAACAAGTACACTGAATGAGACGAGAATATTATTGTTGTCCCAGTTGAAGAAGGTTTCTGTCTTCTACACAACTTACAGTTCCACCTGCTGCTGCGTACAAACGCGACGGACAGAATGGTTGAAACAAAAATTGAGGAATGCAATCACAAATAAGCAGTGCGCTTCAACGGGCCATGAGTGACAAAAAACATTGCAGTAAAATTTACTCATCGATCAATAAGCAACTTTTAAAGATTGGCGCGATTGGGCAGGTTTAAAGTCTTTCAATCACCAAGTTCCCTTAATCCATTTACTCAAGACAGATAGGACATATATCGCAAGATATTAATATTTCGATTTACTCCCACCAGTCGCCAACGTAAAATGAGCAAATGTTATGCAAACTGGACACAGCAGCAACAGTTGAACGAACCAACCATATAGTTCTGACCTTTCGCGCGCCAATATTGCAACAAATTCCACGACAAGGAGATTGATTGCGTCAGCACCCTCTGTGCACACAAAACTGGCCGATGTTGTTTGATTAGCATTACCTCACTAATCGCTAACAGTTACGGTATGCGATTATGTAACAATATCTTGAACGATCTGACAGGGTCAACTAGGTGACCGGTTGCTAAGATGTGTTTGGCGATCGATGAAGCCGGGGTCTTCGAGCTTGTTACAGTCAGTAGGTCGTTTTTGAGATTGCTGTTGATAACCACTTAGAAATGTGCTCCACCATACGCTGATGCAAACGCCGATCTGTCTTGCATATGTAAACGTCATTGCAACAGAAATTGAAGTGGTATATTAGGTAAGAGACAGACTGACTAGTTGAGTGTGTATCACCTCTATGAAGAACCAAACCCCTAGTGTTTAGCAGGATGCGTAGTTGGGTAGTTGGATAGGTGCGTTGTAACGCCGACACCAATTTGTGACTAATGATGTTTGTCAAGTGGTCACTTTTGAACTGGATTTGCAGAAAAATGTTCTTTCTCTTCGCACTACAGCTTACCACTTATGGTTCTTTCTTCTTACTATGGATATCCACAAGAAGGACGCTGACGCAATCGATCTCCTTACCGTGGAATTTATTGCAACATTAGTGCGCGAAAGGTCAAAACTATATGGTTTGGTTCGTTCCACCGTTGTTGCTATGTACAGTTAGTATGAGAGTCAAAACCAACTTTCATTGTAACCAGCCGTAGTAGGAATTATCAAGTACTGAAAGGTATAGAAGTCTTGATGATTGTCAAGCATTAGCTACAACTGTGTACGCAAAACAACCAGCTGTGACGTTGAGAATGTCCAAGGCTTCAAGAAACAGGCAGCCATTACAAATTTGCGCTTTGGTTCGCCAGCCCTTGCAGTTCTACACTGTTCTGGCCATACACACGCCACACGAAGTCAAGAACAAGGGTCTATATCGGAAAATAATTGTTTCCTATGTAGTGTTCAAATGAATATTTTGTTGGTGAAAGCAACCTGTTTGAGAACATTGACAGCCTCGCTTGAAACATGGCTGATGGAGTGTCTAGGAGGATAGGGGGACAAGCGATGCATTCGTTTTCAGACTTGTGACGCCGCAAAGACGTCCGATTTAGAAATGAAGAGAGGGCTTACAATACGCGTGTGCGTTCAATTTTGCATAACATGTAAGAAACATAGACAGTCGCGCGGAAAATGCAAATAAGCTCTCGGTATTTGGTCATTGCTGGCTCCATTAATTGATCAGTATCAAATGAGTTGGCTCTGTCAACGATGTCATGGCCCATCGACATGTAGTCGGATCATCTCTGATTGCCAGAAAGACTAGCGAGATGGCAAAAGTGCAAAATCGACTACAGTTAGGTCACGTGCTTCATATACCATCGCACGGGGTATTTTACAACGCGGCTGTGAGTGCGGGATGTCGCAAGATGGTCGACTAGTAGCCGCCTTGCCAAAGAAAGTAGGGAGATGTTGACCGCCAAGTCGGAGACTGTATGACCATCCACATTACCAGTTATAATAGCTCTCAAACATCGTAGTCAATGGCGAGCCTGTATCTACAACATTTCTGACTCTTTTCAGTGTAGCTTCGTCGTTTTATTTGCCCACTCATTTTTTGTATATTTATTCATGGACTACTAGCAGGATCAGCGACAGCCCGTGTCATACATCTTGTTTACAGCACACAGTTGAACAAGTATGTTTTCGCAGAAATTACCCAAAGAGAAATACAACCAGTAATTTCGTTTGAACACTTCGATACACCGTTTAGGAAATACTCTACAGTATGAACTACAGTAGCCTGGATCACATTATAATCTACGTTCACGTCAAGACAACGAGAAATTCGGTCGTCGAGCTACACACCTAAACGCCTTTGGATAGCTGACAAAACAGTGTACCCCGTGAGGTGGAGATAAAAACTGCGAAAAAACCGTCGTTCATAAAACAACCAGGCACGCATTCGTGATAAGCGATGTCCATATAAAAACGTTGTCTACGTGGCGTCTACGCGGTGATTATCGTCACTCCGGAAAAACAACGGAAAGCGAATTAGTGTCGGAACAGCGTTTTGATTACTTTATGATATGAATGATGTATTCACTCAAGAAGCTGAAAATGCCCCCCCCCACAAGACAAGCAAACTCCTATCACTAGTGCATGGGCGAAAGCGCATGTTACCTCTCCAAAGATCACGCCAGTAACCCCGTGCAGCACGCTCACCCAGATTTTTCTAATCACTAACATAAATGAAATGTCACTGATGAGTTCAAGAAACGTCCATCTGTGGTTTCTTCAGTGACATGCTTTCATCCACCTTTTTACACAACCACAGTGTTGGTCGATGACTGTTATACAGTTTTTGTTAGGAAACTGAGTATGCAAGCTCACTTTTTGCCTTGAAGCTCTGATAGCATCGAAAACTAACAGAGTTATCTTATGCTTTCCTGATAAAAAATGTCCATTGTCCCCATCGAATCAGCTGAACTACATAACACGGTCACCTAAATGAGCGTGCTCAGTTACGTCTGATGAGACGTTAAAAGTTTCTTCGTTGCCAGTTCGGACGTACGTCAAAATGGAGCGTCAATCACATCAGATTCAGTCACATTTCAATCAGTTTGCTTAAGACTGTCGAAAAAGCAGCGCCGTAACTGGGGTGTTGAGGAGGCGATGGCGCACAACTAAAGAGCACTGACGTCACTATCTTCATTATCAAAGACAGCAGTACATCAGTGGTTTGCATTGATGCCCTAACTGCCATACAACCATAAAGAAAAAATGAAACCACGTTTCGAGAATAGGAGGTGAAGGGACCTAACTACCAGAAATATCTACATCTATGTTCAAACATTCAACATCAAGGTGTCCACACTCCTTACAAACAAACAACCAAGCTGTGAGAGAAAACAAGAGGCAATCAGCAAGGCAACTTCCTTATGGCTTTCACTGCCTCGCGCCATTAAATGCACTCACTTTACAGACAACTCGGCCAAACAACTACAACATTCACACCACTGAGCTCGGTTAGTCGTTATCTCACCTTGAGTCTCCAGCCACCGACTCTGTGAGTCGCGAGGTCCACAGCCTGGCAGGCGAACCCAACGTACAGTGGCCAACCCTTTCGTGAACAACTTCATTTCTCTACACCAGGTCATCATCTGTCCACCTCGCACCTTACCCCAGTAGGCCGCAGCGTCGGTAAATAGTGTTCAGTGTGGCAGACGAATAACTGGTTTCTTTAGTACATGACCAAACCACCTAGGCCTGGATTGAACAAAAGAGCTTGATTGGCAATCACTACCAAATACCCGTTTTCTAATCGTCTCGCTGGTTACCCGTTGAAGCCACCCAATACAAGCGACTGGACGCAGACATCGTTGGCCAAACACCTGAAGACGGTTCACGTTCTCTATCTTGAGCGGTGGTGTTACGCTGCTGTAACACAGCCCTCATTGTCGCCTTATATACGCAACCTTTAAGCTTCAGAGAAATACCTCTCTATTGCCATAGATGTCTCACATTCGCGAACACCATCTTAACACTCGAGATACGCGCTTCTGTTTCATTCCCTACACCTCCGGCGTCGCTGATGCAACTTCCCAAGTAAACAATCCAGTAAATAACCTCCATGGCTTTATTATCCAATGATAAATCTACGTAATCACAGTGATCTTGCAGAAGCACTTTGAGGCTGCAAAACGCATTCCGAAGAACTTGGCAGAACGCGAAACAGCGCTGTTTGTACAGTCTGAAAGTCGTCAAACAGCAACACCTTGTCGTCAGCATAATCAAGATCAGTCAGTCTTTCACCAGGTAGGAGGTCCACGCCACAATCTTGTGATTGCCGCATACAATCCTTCCTTACTTCGTATACGACAAAATCAAACAAAAATCGTCAGTGGATAGCGTTCATGTAAGTTCGTCGTAAACCCTAAATTGACCTGAAATATGGGAATACGGCGCCGACAATGTATTTACGCACTTGATCCATAAAACCCTGTGTTTAAGCGACTCTAGAAGTGTCGATCGACACACTGAATCGAACGCACCTTCATAGTCGATGAAAATGGTGGTTTTTCGTCGGCGGTACTCCAGGATTTGCGAAGAGTGAACCTCTGACCAATACATCCTTTTCCAGAATGAAATCTTGCCTGTTACTCCTTAATGTCTACCTCCCGAACCGCAATGAGTCAACGAAGTATAATGGATGCCGGAATGGCTGGGGTCAAGATGATTCCTCTTTGATTTTCAAAAGGGCCCCGTACTCCTTTCTTGAATATCAGAACTACTATGGAGTGACCACAGCACGGAGGAAGGTTCTCCGTCATCCACACAATTCGAAATAACTGAGTTAAGGCCTTTACTAACGTCTCTTCAACGTTTTTGAGAAGTGCCCGCATGAGATCATTTCCGTTATTAACCCCAAAACATTTGAGACGTGAAATGTAATTGCGGACCTCAGTCATCGTGGGTGATCTTAAATCTAACGAACAGGGTGCCACATCACAAGTTTGTGGCGGTAACACAGCAGAATCAGCAGGCTAGCTAAATTGACTCTCAGTGTTCCGCCCATTGCTCTAACCTTCCGGACTTATCATGAATGAGTGTGTCATCAGTCTCACTGATAGCCTCACTGACAGACGGTCGCCTGGTACCAGCGGCACTGATGAGCTTGAAGAGTCTGCCAATGTTCTCCAAAACAGATGTGGACTCCATTTCCCTAACTTTCTCCGTTAGCCAGGCTTCAAGGTCGGCGATCAGGCTACGTTTCAATCTTCTACGGATATCACTCATACACTTGTTATAAGAACCGCCAGGACGGATGTTCCGTCTGCCATAAACAAATCCAGGCATTTCCCTGAGACCCGATATTTGTTTAACCCATGAAACACTGTGTGGCATAACACTGTACCTGCTTCATGAATGGCTTGTGAGATTTGGGTTCAATAGATACCAGGATCTTCGGGGTGAGAACTGGTAGGTTGGTTTTCTAGGCTGGTTTCGTATTTTACCGACCGCATAACCAGTTCCCTAATAAACAGTAAAAATAAGAAAGAAACGACAGCGTACCAACACTCATGATCTGAATCCAAGTATGTGCACCAATAAGAACGACGGTCCTGAATGTAGCCACGTCACCTATCATTAACAGCTACGTGGTCTACTTGAGACCAGAAGCGGGGCGTCAAATATAACAATTACATTTGTAATACAGTTCGCTGTCGTGTGATTGACGCCATTTCAGTTTTTGATTGTGTAAGTTGTGTGCATGACCTACTGGGCCTCTGGTCCATGCTTGTCGGTTTTTATTACCATTCCAGATTCCCGTTGGGCCCTCATTCTTCAGAGAAAAGCTGTTTCTAGATGACTCCATTCCGCTGCACGTTACAATTGGCGTCGTGGACAGGATGGTGGCTGCGGCTCATTGCACACCAGTCCCATCATCTCGAACAACTGCTCTAGCGCAACAAGCAAAAGTGATCATCCGAACAATGGTTACGGAACACCGAGGACAGTGATGTTCTCTAAGGAGAAGGCAGTGTAATACAGTTCACTGTCGTGTGACTGACGCCATTTAAGTTTCTGACTGTGCAAGTTGTGTACATGACTTACTGGGCTTCCGCTGCACGATGTCTAAAACTAGTGCTGGCTAAAAACAGCTCATGTTCAACGCACGGTTGCAACAGCCACCCGCCATTTCCCGAGCTATGTGATGTTATCGCAAACGAACCACCTAAACGAGACTCGACCCTATAATCGGGGCCGACATGGGCGTTCATACCTCATGCCAGAATTACTATATTAGAACCACGTGTCGACCGAGAGCGATCAGATCCGCGCAAAACAGGTCCTTAACACCGAAATCACTATGACTTGAGGCGTAAGTAAACACGCTGAAAAGATCTCTGACAGTTTTGCGTCTAGAGTTGGTCTTGGTAGAACCAGCCAAACGGACGGCATAAAGTCCACTTCCAATCACTGACGCCAACGTGGTCGGCTGGTGTTAAACAAATGATCTGACCAGTTCACAGCATAGCAATCAAAATATAACTTTGTCGCCGACATTTTTGTGTAAAGCTCATTTTCTAAAGATGCCACTTAAACAAAATTCAGAATATTGCGTTCTAATAACACTTGTTCGGTTGTTGCGAGATACAACTATTGCCGATTTGACAATAAACCAATGAATAAAATGAAGTAGTCCGATAATTTCCTTGTCAGTTGAACTTTATTGGCTGAAGACATGAGCATGTTACTAGATGAGTATGCACCAATTTAGATATCGAAAGCGCTATCTTGATTCGGCTTGAATCATAAACAGGAAAGAGGACAATCAACAGTGGATTTTGAGGATATCGATCAAAACTGTAACACTGAAATGATCAACAATTCATAGATAGAAGTAAGTGGACTGACTAGATGAATCGATCAAATGACAATGAAAACACAGATATACTTCCCTTACTACAAGCACACGGTTGATGAAATATGGCTTTTTAGTTCGAAAAAAGTCAATGGAATGCTTGTATAGATGGGTGACGTGACGTCATAGCTTACAATATTTTGCACCACAATAAGTATGCTGTCACAAGACTTACTAAAATAATAAGTGGACTGTAAGACACTATCAGACTACTGTAACCTAAACAAAGACAGTCGTTTTAGTTGAGGATCTAATCCAGTAAACCGTATGAAGTTGACGGTAGCCAGCGTCATTATCACAGGAAGAATGGGGTGTGTGTGAAGGTACTACCATAAGGGGAGCTGACAGCAGGTAAGTGAAATCCTGGTGGCTAGAAACGTGGCCCAAATGGCAATATTCAGGTAAGCCTTGCAAGGTATGACAGAACTAAGAAAGTAGGACATAGTCGTAAACCGGACAATAGAGAACACTGCGATTCAAGTGGACGTCGGAAAGCTCCAAGATCCACAATTACGCGGCCCTTAATTCAAGTGTGCTGTACGCACAAGTCCTATCGGTGTTGTAGGTCACATTGTAGTGACTATTTAGCAATGCATCCAGCATGGTTGCGGATGCTGTGGCCACCTCACATTGATAGGACGTTCAGGTGCTCGTAGGGAACCGCCAGTGAACAGGGAGTGAATAGGTTGAGAGCAAAACGCAAAAGAGCAAGTTTGCATGTAACTATTAGATAATTGTCCAGCCTACATAACTGCATGAATCCCCAAGGAGACGATACAGTGCTGTACTCGTGAATGCTGAATTGTGACAGCGTACCACAGGGGAACAAGCATGGAAGTACAAAGGAGACTGAACGCACACAGCAGACGTGTCAGTTCGGCCACCATTGATTTGGACCAGTTGAAAGACAATTTAAAACTGGAAACCACACACACACACATGCAGAAGGAGAACCAACAAAAGACCGATTGAGATAAAATTTGTGAAAAATCCAGTCAAACTGCACGGAATTCTCTCATGCACCTGGGCTAATTTGTACAGCGCCGGAAGTGTCAGATGCTAAGCAGGTGTTTCAGAATGTATGGGAATTGTGTGTATGTGAGTTTATGCGCAAAACGACTGGATTGTACGAGTATCAAAGTTAGCAACCGTGATGTTGCATTAATTTTGGGAAGTGTGGTTGGCGCAAACGACAACAAAGTATGCACACTTCGCAGATGACAGAATATACCTTCGTCAATGATAACCAACAGAGCGCACAGCGAGACATGCATTGCGAAACAATCAGTTCAAGTGGTCACAATACAACTTCGCCGAGTAAGGATGAAGCAACAATAGGTGTAACGCAAAAGCAACATGAAACGCCAGTCGGCGACATGCAAACCATAAACGTAGTTATTGGCACTTCGGTTATTTATGGAAATGTTCAGTTGCATTGGAGTCCCTGTATGAATTTAGTAATCGGATGTGGTTCTGGTGAAATGGCACCCCGATCAGTGGGCGGCAGCAACAGTCTGTTTGTTAATTGTAGAATACATGAGAGTTCTAATAATCTTTAAAATGACTAACACGTATAGCTTCCTAACACAGGTGTTACTAATGCGGTTAAGTAAGCGGTAGTGCAAGTAGGAGGCTGTTGAAGTCTAACTAACATGTAACCCACGTGAACTGAACCTTCAACTGTTGTGATTACCGGACACTTTATCCATATATCCATCAACCGCATTTTTCTGTCAACTTGACGTCGAACCAAGAAAACTATTATCCAATATAACAGAAAGTACGACTTGGTTATACACGACAAATCGACAGCTGTTCACTTTACTGAAGTCGGCTGGGGCATCGACGGGTGAATACACGGTGATACATGGCCCAACTACATCCTCACACGTAAATGATAGAGAGGAAACACAGAGACATAGCTGACTCACAAAAATGAAGACGGCGTAGCTTGAGGAGGTTATAGCGCTAGCTGCTGAGGAGCCAGATGCTAACGTGAGACAAAGAATCTAAACAAGCTGAATACTGTTAGAGTATCGAGTGAAATTCGATGTTTCTTATGCATACAGCATAGCATCCGAAGGAATGTAAATCACGCGATATGTGTTTACATGCTATGTTACGCTGGCCCTGGTAAGGTCTAACTAATCAAAGCAAGAAAATGGCATGGCAACACGTTTCGCATCAATATGCATTGCTAGTTAGGTCACAGAGCACCAACAGCAAACACACTCACCTTCCAAAACAGAACTGCTAATAAATTTCCGTATCGGCCAGATGACTGTGGTTATGTATGCCGGATGTCTCGGAATGAAAATTTTAAATCAAACGAGAAGTAGTTCAAGCAATAACAAAACTGGTAAACAAAACCAATGTCGTATCGATTTCTAACATCCTGGACAGGCTGGATTAGACGCGTTTTCAAGTGATTATTAGAAAACCTATGGAGTGTAATCACTATTACTACGTCTAACATTCAATCAGTTACAACGCACAGCAACACCGTGGCGACAAATGAAAGGAAAAACCAACTTGTAGAATGGGGAAGTCGGAGAACAGCCAAACAATTAGTGCGTGAACAAAAGTAACACGGTAGTAACCGATTCTCACAACACAAGCGCAATCGATTACGATTCATGACCACATCAGACAGTGTCAATAAAACGAGGAACGTCCGACAGAAGTACACTGTGAGCATAGTTTTTGAGACGAACTTACATAACACAAAGGTACTCACCAAAAGATCACTTTCAGTACAATCTAGTGTATACACGAACGAGGCGATGAATGTTTCTGGTCAAAAAGTGAGTAAGACGGTTTACAGTGCTCAGTCCGCGCAGATCAGACAGGCATCTTTAGATGCAAGTTACATTGCCTCAGGCATGTTGCACTGGTATGCGCGTGCAACGGCAGAATGGCTGCTTCTCCAGAGTGAACAAAACAATCTGCTGTTGCTATGGCCGTTTCAGTAAACATTGCTCATATATTTTTCGACAGTATCGATCTTTCATTCAATCATGGGTAGTTGGAGAGTAAGAGTCCTTGTAATAAGCGCTTTCGGTTCCAACAACCGACGATGTGATCAAAGAACACGGGTTCCCTTCCTCCAGTTTACAGATGATACACGGATTGAACTACCATCAATTTGTATCGTGGTTATCCTTTAATGTCATCCAAACCATGGTTCATCAATCCGTTTTCCACATTTCCGTCGATCGCCAACCGTCTCAGTGATTGTCGGCCAGCATATCGAGTTTCACGGAATAATGCCGACTCGAATGAAAGTCACAAGTAGGCAAGACTGAGAGAAATGTTAACCGGATGAATAGCCGATATCCATCGAGAGTCATGCGAATAACGTTTACTGAGACGATTAAAACAGTGGAGTGATCCTATTAAGCTGGGCTGCTCAGTAAGTGCACGTCAGCAGGAGTGCGACAAGTTTGATGAGGAACAATAAATGGCAAATAAAATATGCATATCGAGTCAGAGCGGACTGAGAGCTGCCGACCACAACATTCGTTGTTCAACAACGTACCTTAGACGTGCACCAGTCAACGAAGTCAGTGGAGCAAGACAATAAAATGAAATGATCGATAGTCACCACACCATAAAACTCGAAGTAAAGTGGCCAGGGGAAATTTCTAAAGTTCAATGTCTACAGTCAAAACGTAAAGTTGAAGAGAGGTAGACTAGGCAATGAAATCGTATCTAAATTTAGATGATCAGTCTTCGATAAAACGCCACAAGCCCTAACGCAATAGGAGATCGGACAATAGGCTATCGTAACGATAGTAAAATACTTTTCGAACACACTTTTTCGTTTTAGACAGTTCTAAAATTTAACTTTGAAAACTAGATTGAAGACCACTGTGATATGCAAGAACCAGTTTCCGATTTGCCATCTCAACAAGCTGGCTCCAGAATCATGTGGAGCATGAAGACGCAATCAATGTAGCCAAGGAGTGACTGAGAATCGGCTCGCCTTTCGCAGACTTGCAAGGTGTCTAACCGATTGACCTAATCAAAGCTTGAACAAATCCACAAGAAAACCGACGTGTTCCCATTTGTAACCCCGTGGGTTCTCAGCAGAATGGAGATAGATAATCGGAGACTAGATGATTCAATTTGGGATGGATCTTTACGAATCTGCAATAATCTAATTTCCCTTTTATCCTCAAGGCTGTATGTCAATAAAACATGGGAAAAAGCCACTGGTGTACTTTTGATAACTACAATGAACATTGACAACATCGGAAGGCTCGAAACTCTATAAAATGCATTTGTATGAATGCACAAGCAATTCACGATGGAGAATGAAGAGCCATGGTCTATGTGCACCTAGCACTGTTCTGGTTAAGGAATAAATTGTGTGGACGGTTTATTAAATGAAAGAAAAAGTGAACGGAAGCAAACGGAAAGCGATTCAGATAGGCTTATAACGAATAAGTATGTCGCAAATGGACAGTGAAAAAAAATTCTTGCATCCTCGAATGCTTGTGACAGCTTCCCTCAGAACCACGTGACCCGAAAACCTTCCGTCAGAATGGCTAGATAAAACTGCCCAAACAACAATAACATCGGTCACGTTCGCTGTGTGTAAGACTGTCGAACCCGTGATAAACCGCTCTACATGAAGGAACACGTGACTCAAGTAGAAGAAGCGATTCGGATCGATATCTTACCACGTCAACACTGAAACTAATCGGCATCCGTAAAGAATAGAGAAGAAACAAAATTCATCGGAAAAACGCATGGAATGCGTGAACGACGCCGAAACGTAATGCGATCTTTAAACTGACAAAAGAAAGGAAGACTCAAATTCAAAACGAACACGCTTGAGCCCGAGGTGAGTTCAGTTGTCTCTAGTAGTTTTAAGTTTGCATCTCATGGCAGGGTTTGTAGTCTCATGGTAAGTTTGATTATGGATAGGTTGAACAAGTTCACGCTCTTAAATCCAGGATACAATGACGACGACGACAGCATAATTCCAACTCGTAATGTTTACCTGTCCTAGGATTCACAGAGCAGTTTCACATAAAAAAAAGTATGAGGTAATAGACGATTGAATAAGACAAGTATACTTCGCTGCAGTGACAACAGATCCGTAGCAGGATAGACGATCACCCTTTATAGATAGCTTATCAATAACACATCCTCATATGGGCCGGAAGTTTCATTCAGGATTTCGCGATACTGAAGCGAGCGTGGTCCAAGATGTTTTTTGACGAACTGTATCGGTTCTTTTGGAACGACACCTTCCATTCATGAATTTTTATTTGAAAACTTCGCGACTACTCTTACTTACCATTTAGAACTTCAAGGACAGTGTGAACAGGATTCCTGGTATACCAGTCGTAGACCGTTATCGCGCAATTCCATTTGAAGATCGCGTCGAAGTTAATAAATAAGTCGAGTGAACGGGGTCACCCTTCCATGCTATCTGTATGTGCATAATCAGTTGCAGTTTCAGTGTAAATGAATGGATTCAGTGTGTAAATAGTACGGACGACGCAACTGTTGCTGGCAGTATAAACGCATAATCAATAACAAGTGGTTTGATGGCTTGTTTTGAAGGTACAAAGCAACCTCTAAGATAACCGCTTCCGTCTGGTACAATTCTGACCGGACGACCATTTGCACCAGATAAACAAAAATGGAATGCAAAATACAATGTGGTGTGCATGTGCATGAATGTCAAAACAATGGACCTGAAGGGGTTACCTAAAGATCGTCTGGTGATGAAATCGCCATGAATAGTAGTATGCAGAGTAGGCATGAGGAAAATGAAGACAACTCGTGTAACTGGCCAAAGCAGTAAACAAAATCAAATGGCTGAATACACAACGTCCACACATCGTAGAATGCAAGGGAAATACTGGTGCATATAAGACATAGCAGATCACTTTCTGAAATGATTAAAATGATTGAAAAATACCCAGCCAAAATAATAACTGATCTATTACACGCTGGATGAGATGGCGCAACCTGAAGTGGATGATCGTCAGATATACAGAAGCTGATGGAAAGATGTAGAGAATAAGTGGACACGAGTCTGCTAGTTACGTGTCCACGATCTGAACGGGCTGACGGTAGTCAATCCAACTGCCCCAAATGTTGTCGTTGTTTGGCCGAACTGTCTGTGAAATGAGTGCACTTAATGACTCGGGGCAGTGAAAACCGTAAGGATGATGACGCCTTACTTTCACTTACAGCTTGGTTGTTTGTTTGCAAGGTGTAGGCGCCTTGATGTTGTATGTAGTTATTTGTAGTAGTCAGGTTCCTTCCCGTTCCCTTCTATTTTTCTCCTCTTATCCTACATAGGGTTTTTCTTCCTTCGTGGTTGTGTGGCAGTTAAGCAACAGTGAGAACCATTGATGTATTGCTGTCTATGATGCCTCCAATCATAAGTTGGATGGGTCATGAGGTTTCCAGCTACGAAGAAGTACATAGTCTACCGTTGCTAACTAATCAGTGTGAACCCTTATTTTCCTGTGGTAATCACTGAATAACTATCTAGCGTATTATGCTAACGCGTTCAGATCTCGGCAGGATGCACAGCCTAGTGAGTTGGCATTCCTATTGCAAGACCTAATCACCTAAACATATGTAGTTTTAGTGCACGGAGAAGTGAAGTCGTGCGATAGTCAATGCCAAAATTTTATCTCCACACCTCATGACCAGATAATGGCCGGTGTCACTCGATGTGTGCGATCAAACGTACACAGTTTTTCACGACTAAGTGTCACAACCATGAGGCAAGATTATGATCGCATAAAAGCAATTCCTAAGTTTAGTTGAGATGCCCGTTTGATGTTTAAGTTACTACAAGTTGAAGAACACTATTCAAACCTTAAACGTACCGGCTCCGGTTTCATTCTCAATTCGTACGACAACAGTGCACGAACCGAACAACAATCTACAGAACATCACTGCTTAGTTCAACCTTTTGCATTCTGAAGCTGCAAAGCGCATTCCTAGAGGAGAGATAGAACGGCATATGCTTTCGAACAAAGTATACAACACTCGGAAGTTATCACACATTACTACCTAATCGATAGCACAAATTAAAACCTACGAGGGTCCCGAGGATCTTTCAGGTGGTTACGACCAACATGCATGTATTTAATGCACGTTTACTGTTAGCACGTGTACTGTAATCAAATCAGCCGGACGATTATCAGTTCACCTCACACTGAGAAAGAGAATGACCTTGATTGGCGGTCTTGAGTAGTGGATCGACTAGCAGTCCAGTATGGTACCTTAGGCATCGAATGCTATCGGAAACACGTTTGTAACCGGGACGTTTGGGAGGGCGGAGGAATCATGAAACTAGCGATTAATAACAGTACCATCGCTAAGGTCAAGGTTGTTTTGGTAGGTCACCATTGTCTGGCCGGGCATCATTCAAAAGACATATCGAGAACCCAAGAGAAACCAGTTATCAAAACTGAACGAATGGAGAAACAAGACAGTAACAAAAAAGACTACAACTTCTAATACTGGCAAATTTTGTAAAACTGATCGTCAGTGAACAGTATTTGATAGACCACCGTCTTAGTTAAAGTGGTTCACATTACCAACTACTAGCTGCCCAAATGTTTTGAAACGTCCCAATTCAGTAGGTTAGACGCAATGTAACAAAATTATCTACAAAACACTGGGTGCCCTTAGCTTGTTCTCAGCGTGAATCACTTCCAGCCAAAATTATTCAATGAAAACAACACGTGTGAAAGGATGAGACAGTTTATTTCAACAGATGTACAACATGTCCACCTTTAGTTTGCTTACATAAAATCACTCGTCTAAGACCTGTAACAAAACATCCACAGTCATTACACTACACTCTTGCGTAATGGCCAACTTTAGCATATCCAATATCCTTGGTCTAGCATCATACACTCTATATTTCAGATAGTCTCAGAGGGAAAATTCCAATAGCATGAGGTGGAGAGATTTTGGAGGCCAATCGATTGTTCATCGTCTACCAATCCATGAAGGAAGAAAGGTGGTATCGAGATAGTTCTATAGTACACATAAATAGTGAAGAAGATCCAATCAATTGAACTCGAACAGAATTTCCAATTCCAGAATTACAGTCTGTTCTAATAACATTAAACAGGAACGACCTAAAGCAAGCCGAAATCCGGCGGTTACAGAATACCAGTCTTACCTCTTACAGTCTAACCGAAACAATAGCGTCCAATGATTCTTGGTTCCACTCGTTTTGCTCAAGCTGTGTCTTGAGGGCAAATTATCCCCGAACCGCGTTGTATCAACGCGGAATGAATGTTTGAAGAAAAAAAACCATATTCTTACGAAACTGTTAATCGGGGTGATTCGCTTCTCCGATGTGCGATAAGCTCAGAGTCGTCCGGCCAAAGTGATTGCAGTGAAACTGTGCGATTCGACACACGCACTAAATAAACGGCCGTTTTTGGAAATCGGTTGTAACCGTGTAAAGAATTTTCAGGAATGTCTGATGTAATCAAGTGGAAGCGTTTTTTCCACATATTTAGATAACCTCAGTCGGCCTAAAGCTTGTGCACTATGGGATCCAATTTCATGTCCATTGAAGGAAAAACAAGTATTATATTTTCAGTAACCATGGAAAATCGTCATACCATATCGCTGAACTTCCGGAAGTCGGTAATTTGTAAATAGCTGTTTTCAAGGAATTCGGTTGTGGGTATAAGACTAGCACAAGCATACTGAACGTTAATAATCAAGAGAGCTATGTGGATAACAGTCTAAACAGGTGTTGATGTGTTTGTTTGTATGAGAGGATACAGTTCGTAGATGGATCACCTGCCCGGCATTTGATAACGTGTAAGTAAAACTAACGGGGTAAGGTGTTCAACTGGTTTGCATATGGGTGGCCACCTTATTCTTTTCGGGCACATATCTGAAGAATTGCAGGGCCTGAATGCGATCGCTTTGGTGTCGACAACAGTCTGGTCAAGACAGATCGAGAGCGGACGTGGGGCACTTAGGAGATTATTTTGAAGGTTTGAGCAACCGTTGTTTGATGATCGGTATGGATCAAATGCAATCCGGCAACACCCTTGATGAGTTTTATTCAGACCATCACAGGTTCGACACCACCTATGGTCAACTACGTACAAACCAGTTGAACTCCACTCACTCGTTAACCCGAATAACACGTTAACAAATTACCGAAGACAAGTCGGGAATCTGGTTAATTTCAAGTTGAACAAGACATACATCTGATCGTAGCCTTCGCGGTCATAAAGATTTTTCAGTAGCCCCTTTCGAAAGGAAGAACTAGACCCAAGTTTCGTTCTTGTTTGAGCTCATGAGTAAGGCATAACCTTATTGCGACCCGGATTAGAACTCCGGTTACGCTTTCACCAGGCAACTGTGTTGACCACTGTGCCATTGTCCTCAAATTAAGAGAGACCGAATTATCGCACCCGAACAAGGTTCGGTCATGTGAACCACCGGAACACAACACTTATGCAACCAGACACACCTTGCTAGACTGCCATTCACATAACTGCCACGAATACAAACATCCCGAAGAACTATTCTGGTTTTATATGTAAATTCATTGAATAACTTATAATCGTACAGGCCCGATGAGAATTAGTACTAAAATTGAAAATCCTTGGGCCTAAAGCAGTTTTTAAACGACATGTAAACAAACTCATTTCCATCAAGTGTAATAGGTGAGCCCCTCGCAAATATGTTTCATTCGGATCCACTGGACTCTGAGACGAAAACAGTATGGAACCGTCTGTCAGGAATGCAACGCCAAGCGAATGACAAAATGAGTGGTCCGCTGTACACCAGTAACATGAGATGGTGACCGATTAGTTGGACACGATAGTACCAGGAGGGCATGAGCAGACCATGGCGGTTTTCGACGATCCTACTTGTTTATCTGAATGCACAAGATGACAGCTGGGAGACGGACATGACTAAATGGATTGGTACGTAAGGTTTTCGGCCTTAACTAATCAGCATTGGAAAAAAGCCCTAATCAGAAAGACTGGAGCAAGTGTGCAAAAGGCACCCTTCAGGTGGGAAGGGGAAGAAGCTTCTGAATGTGAAGATCATATCGGAATCAGCCGACCTTAAGGGTTACTAATTTTACAAAAATAAAAATAAGACTGATAAATACTGCAAGTGTTTGTGTGCAAAACAAACTTCTCTTCGAAAGTGTTCGCCAAAATACGGAAAATCAGTCCCAGCTGGACTAACTTGGGTGCAAGAAGTCTCCTTGGAAAGACGCGGACCAAATTTACCTGAATGCATATACTGGGGTTCGTATCCTTATTGGGTTTTTTGACTAAATGGAGAGCTCATGAAATCACAAAGTGTACATACTAGAAGAGGGATGTTTCACAAAACGAAGTCTATGGAAAGACTCGACATTAATTCCTTAACCGTAACATCAGACCAGTTCAGTCGTAGAGAGAATCTATCTGCAAGCAGGTCAATATGTCACTTGAGAAATGCCATTCCTTTGGGTGATACACAATGTACTAACCAACAAAATGTGGAATCAGTATTCGAGCTGCTAATGATGATGCTTAACCGTACGCGTACAACTTATGTGTATACATCGAGAAATAGAATGGAAGAGTCCCCGATAAAAAGTGCAGTGTAGGTTGCCCAGTTATGACACAAAGAATCAGCGGCCACAACATATAAACTACTCAAACTGGGACAACAACCCCCACCCCCACCCACAAGAATCAGTTGATTATGGTAAAGACAAAGTAAAAGAAACGAAGCAGAACTAATACCTTAACAGTGGAACAAATTTATCAATTTCTGTACACACCCAACATGCCCTTAGTGTTCAGGGTGCCAACGAAAGGCAAAAATGTGATCCTTATCAGTAGGTTGCACAGAGATGTAAAAATTTGCTGCCAGTTCCACTGAACAGTCTGAGCAAGCTGGTGACTGGCAAAGGCCGCAGAAGTAGAAAAAAAGTAAACTGGTTACGTGGTGTATTTTTTAAACATCCTGAACACTTCAGCGTGCAACGCGCTTATCACTTAAATGACATAAAGATGTTCCAAAAGAGAAGATATTCTTGGGAAACATGAGAAAGAATTGTTAAGACCTCAAAGGCTTCTGCAGTTATATTAAAGACTGCGATAAATGCTGGTGCTCCATCCACCTGGCATGTTGGAACAACTGATTCCAAAGCAATAGTAGACATGAGCGACGTCACTGTGCGTATGTGTCTGACTCTCATACTGCGGCCTGGTGAGCTCATCATAGTCATAGACAGAAATATATCAATGATCCACATCGGTGCTATGCAATCATAGACAGGGCAAGCCCTCCGTAGGAAGCATAGAAGATATCTAAAAAGAACCATCTGGTGAATGATCCAAACAAAAAAGTCACATCGACCTTACCCGTAAGTAGCCGCACAATTACGCTACATTCAAATCAGTAAAGGACCCGTTTCCCATAACGACAAACGCAGTTCGTCTAACTATTACCTACAACACTGTCTATCAGTTCGCTTCCAGCAACGGTGACGTTTGTATGTATAGAACAGGTCAAAATCAGCCAGTAGCAGAACACGTACCAAAATGGTCAAAACAACCGATGACGCAGTAATCAAATTGTGGACCAGTAGCTCGAAACCTCACACCATCGATTGCTGAACATCTTATCATAACGGTCACAAAGTTGACCCAGTTCGATCATCCAATACGTGGCTAAGCAACTGGAATCCAAAGTTACCAGCCCTTAGCGAAGCTACGTTGATCCGAACTTACCAATCGGTGTTGTGTGGACAAACCTGGCTGAAGCAACTCAACGGATCACTGTAGTCTTGATCACATAATCCTCCGTGTGAATGTATGCGTGCCTAATCACTGTCTGTCTATATATGTATGTTCTAGGTTTGCGAGTGACGAGATTAGACGAAATGACAACATGCCGCAACACACATCCCGCTTCTGACGTGACAACGCTCAGTAAAGCAGAACCTTAAAAAGAAGACAGGAGTATGTTGCTTAAAAAGAAGACAGGAGTATGTTGCTTCCAAAAAGGCCAACAATACAGTCAATTTGACGGACATAGAACGTTATAGACACATAAGGAAGCTGTCTTTTTGATGACGCCTTACTTTCACTTACAGCTTGTTTGTTTGTTTGTTTGTTTGTTGTAAGTATGAATATAGACGTACCTATTTATAGTAGTCAGGTTCCTTCCCGTCCCCTACTGTTTTTCTTCTCCTATCCTATATAGGATTCTTCTTCCTTCGTGGTTGTGTGGCAGTTAAGCATCAGTGTGAACCACTGATGTATTGCTGTCTATGATGATAATGACATAGAACGTGACCTCAGTGTACCTGCTCCGTCATATAAGAACACTAACATGTGATTTTAGTACAAAGAGAAAACCGGTCTCTGATCGTCAAACCTTTGCTGGAAACGGGCCACATGAACCTACTACTTTCTGAGTATTTATGCATCTTCTAGATGCTACTCGAGGCAATGCTTAACGCGCACCATAAGCTGACCCTATGCGCACGGAAAGTGTGGATTCGGACACTTCGTCTGTGATGGTTTTGACCAATGACCGTGCACTTGATTGATCCAACATAAGCCTCGTTTTGTTTTCTATGTGCACAATTGATGTTATGCGTCAGATGTGAAATGACACTGCCACTTTGCAAAACTGGCCTTCTGAGTTTATTGTTTAGAAGATGTTATTAATCTTGTAAGTCGTTTATCGATCACAGATGGTACAGACAGTGATAACCTGCAGTTGCGTTTACGTTGAACGTCCACACCCTGAAACTGTTGATTGTTATCGATCAGCCGCCAAAATGCGGCTCAAAATACCAACAACTACCCTTGGCTGCTCGTAGGTGTAACCGTGATCATTATTCACATTCCACATTGATCCGAATAGCATTATTTCGGGAGTACGCCGTTTTTCTCCAAGTTAGTCACATAAATACAACCGATGGCAATTCGAACTGATCTCACAAACAGAGTGACATACCTTATGCGTTAGCGTACAACTAACTAACAAATCTTATTTACTTCAATGTTTCCTTTACCAGAACTTTCGGGGAAGTGTTTGGATATTCGTAATGAAAGATGTAAAACACCAAGAGCCGAAACCGTCCCACTACAGGTTAAAAGTCGATATTTGATCTTTTTTAGCTGAACAAGATATTATCATCACTCTGACGTTCCAGACGAGCTCAGCACTCCAGCACTACCGAATGGGTCGTCGTTTAAAGCATCAACAAGTAATCTGCAACTTATCACATTCCGGAAGACCGAAGATAATACTGCTTTACGGCATAATTCCGTCGAGCAACCAAACCTAAACATACACCAGAAGACTTTGCTAAAATTTGGAAATGTCTCGACAGTGATAAATGGATTGAGAATAACACAACGTTATGAGCAAGTTGTAATACTCTACGTTCCAACCACCTGTGGTGGCCTTCCTCAGGAGTGTTGTCTCGACAGTCTTCACAAGAGATCGCGGGGCTTATAAGCTCAACTGCAAACAAGATGCAGCTGGTGCATAAGTTAAGACAAAATGATCCACACCAGTTTCTCGAGTACGTGCGCCAGCTCAAAAAGTTCACCTCTGAATGAAACATGTTCATTCACAAACACCAATGAATGACGAAGTTCATTTGCAACCAAACGGACACACAGATGTACAAAATTGCAGGATAAGGGACACCAAAAGGCTGCCGAATACAACTAGTCTAGCATACAGTGCAGTATAATGTAACTTCAGAGAGTCACTAGACCACAGCTATTCGAAAATGAGGAAGGTGGTAAAGATTATATGAGCGGTCTTGATATAGGATATTGATTGCAAATTTTCGTGAAGCTAGAAGGAGGGATCACCCAGATATGTCACCGCCCTATCAGGAAGGAATAATCGCTCACACGACCCAACGAAGTATGCTCTGTTCCAGGTGAGTTTTTAACGATTGAGAAATATCGAATTCACCTGATCAGACGATTCTCAACTACTTTTCTGTGAAGAAACCTGGAAGGCAGGGTGTAGGTGATTAAACTAACTACCGTCCAACAGTTATAGGCCAACAGTAGAGAAGAGATTCGGATGTCAGGACTTGAAACTATAACAGAACTGATGGGAGTGACCTCGGAGGAGCTGGACAGACTGAGGTTCAAAATCGTAGTTACGGGGTGTCATTTTTAAGAATAAGTGTCAACAATTCTTAGGGTGCCAGATTTTTGAAAAATGAGCAAGAATGTTTCCATTGTTTCATTTAGAGTTTAGAAGGGGACAAACCTTTTTAAAATAGAGTCAGTTCCTCAAACGATAATACACAATATGCACTAGCCTGTAGTAATCTGTACATTCTATCCATCCTTATCAAATGATCTGTTGGAGATAAAAACGAATAAAGAAACATCTAGATCGGCAGCATAGATTTACACAATATACGATAAAGTAAGACCCGGTGTTTAATGGTTAGTCGTTAGCGTCTATGTATACGGCACACTGCATGAGTCATCTAGGACATATTGAAGACAAGTGGCAGCACATTGTTATAATTCCATGAGATGCATCAGGACACTAGGCTGTCAAAGTTTCCATGACAGGTATCTCGATGAGGCTTGATGTGGAGGATGACAAAAGCAAAATTAATGCTCTTGTCTGTAACCTCCTTGAAAACACCCATAAAATAAACCACCTCTTGTTGAACATCCTACACCATCATCGATCTTCTTTATGAGCATAATGAGTTCAATCCTAATAGGTCGTTCTCGAGAGAATAAATTGTAACAAGCTCTAATTCATATCGAAGTTTGCCCCCAGAAGTCATCTTATGTATTAGTCGCCCACCTCGGTAACGATACTTTGTTCACTGCTTCCTCCGTTACGTTTACACTTTCAGTATCAAAACAGTGTGAGACACCGACTTACAGTGAACTGTGAAAGCCACGAAACTTAGATGATCTAGTAACTTGATTTTTGCGAGCAAAGTAAGGCTAGATAGGTTGTCAGCCAATAAGCAAACAATGACAAGATGACGCGATCAACTCATTGTGGACACGTTGTGTACAATTGATCGTGGGGCACACGGTGTGTACAATCTGCTGGATTGCTGTGTAAACCCATGGCAAACGCTGTACTGATGCTCAATAAAATCGAACATTAAACGGCGTACCAGTAAGCATGATCTATGCTGGGCTAAACAGCCAACAGCAGGAAGATAAATAGCAGTCGTCAGTAACGACCGTAATTTATGTTCCGGCGGTGAACAATATTCAAACAGAACGTATATGCCTAGTATTGGGTGAAATACGAAGGTTTTGTAAGAATAAATGTCGGAAAATTATGTTGTATGCCACAGTCTGTCAAACATTTACCGGGATGGCAAAATGAAACTTGTATAAAATCAACGACTGTCATTCTTGACACTTCAAAAATGAGTGGTGCATGACAGTCTCGATTGAGAACCCTGCTAGATGTCCACCACGTTCAAAATCTTCCTCGGTAATCACAACACAAACTGCTTTACGTCAAGATCAGGAAACGAGGCGACGTTTATGAAGCAAGTAGGCGAACAAGCCCATATTACTTCTGTTGGGGGTTGCATACCTGCAGCGTAAACAAAACCAGACCGTAATACACCCAACTTCTGGCGACATCCGACGACGGTAATATTTCATCTCACTCCGATCTTTAACACAGATGTGACCGGGCATGTGTCGCAGCAGGTATGAGAAGGAGCCACAGTGCCGAACGAAGAAGTAGAAACAACGCAAACGATCGAAAAGAAGAAAACTTAACTACGCGTACGAATGGCATCGATTACAAGGCACATCAATTCGTGCCCCTAAAGAACCCACGCGACCGTTAGGCCGACCCCACCAGAACAACCATTCTCATGTTACAAAGCGCGGATACGTAGTCAGCATCACCATGTGACACTGCGCCGACCTCCAAGCTTTTTCCACTTTCAGCCAGTATCGAACAGATTGGTACGGAAGGTAATTAGTCCGTCGACATGATTTATGATCTGATAAACGTAATCTAACTTTTTATCCCACATATTCCAAGCAGAGTAGGTTGCTCCATTCTATACAGAGGTGCAAAAGCAATGCAAAATTTGGCGCCTAGAGTGGTCATCGGATTTTTGCAGGTAGCCTGTTGACTGGACAGAAGAAGTTCATCCAACCGACTGGGTGAGAAAAGACTGGAATGCGCTGGAATTATAGTTATCCCGGATAAGTACGCAATCTCAGACAACAATTACAAACGTGATTCCATATATCGGGTGCGATCAACAATGTGAGTGATAGATGGGCAAGTAGCTGCATACACACTCACGAACACAAACCATCTTATCGACGAGTCCAACCTAGATCCTGCAACAGCTAACGCCACTGCGCAGACTCAGGCCACGGAATTAACACCAACAGCAACAGCATCGACAGAAATACGTCAATGGTACACTCAGAGAAGTAACTATCGTGCAAGGCGAGAGCATCTAATTAAGCTCACAGTTTCTGCGTTGGATCGTCTACAATGTGCGAACAAGCAGCCAAGCTGTGTGGAAAGAACCGCGCCTGCGAATTTCGCCGTCCCACTCCACTAGGTCACAGACAATTCGGAGAAACAAAAGTGACATTCACGCCACTGAAAGTGAATGGCTGCTACCTCTCCCAATTTCCTCTGTTCAGAAGAAGAGTCCGACCGAAAGCAAAACCATTTTGTAACTGACCTCGATTCCAGTAACCGAGTAGCTGAGTTGGATAGCTCGATGCCACATGGTTAGTCCCCAAAACTGAGGACCTGGAAATGGCCTTCCACGTAAGGGTTAACAACTAAATAAGCGAGGTTCTGCCAAAGAGCAGACAGGTGCGGGCAATCGGTGGTGATGTTCTTGGAGCGTGGTGGACTTACGGTTGGTTGCCGGGTCTTTTACAAAGTGTTATATAATCTGTTTGACGGTACTACGATATGAAGCACGTCACATTATAAAAGAATTTTATATGTCCCACAGAGGGCGCACCAGCTCCCGCACAACGTGCCATCCGTGTGTCGTGCGGACACATTCAGTTTCGGACAACCACAGACAGATTGTAAGCAGACATTGCAACAACCCTATTAGCCGTGGATAACCTGGTTGGACAGATGTATTGCACTAGATTAACTCTCGCTAGTGATTCTCCCAACCAACCTCATGCACGGATGAATGAGTCCGATCCGACAGGCGTACGAATGTGACCACCGGTTATCGGCTCCAAATAGACCGCAAGCTTAGTGACCTTCCTCGCTGCTTTGTTGGTTGAGCTTTTTTCAACCGAAAGCGTCGGGGGTTCCTTAAACAAACTCACTTTTTCGGCCTGGGCAACGGGGAAGCACACTGCACTAACATTGTTGTTAGGACTTATTTCAATAATTCCACCAACATGACAATGAGGAAAAGCATAATGTTCGAGAACTGTTGAAAGTCAATTGTTAACACGTAGGTCTATAGTTCTTTGGATTTACAATACTAAAGCAGGCTGCACAAAGTTGAGGCGTAAACAAATACGTGGTTTGAAAACATAATCCGACTCTAACAGTGTAGATCGATAAGGTCAACGAGGTCGACAGGGTGACAATACAGCTCTCCCTCCCATTTGTTGAGGTTCGATCACCAGGTGGTTGCAATGATTTTCGAATGTTTGATCACTTCAGATGAGTAGAGTATCCGTTTCTCGGTTTCAGTGGACAAACGTCTCGGTCTCCCAGGTGCTTTTCTATTAGAACTTCACGACGCACTTCAACGTGTAACTAAACATTCACCACGCCGGGTAAAGTCACGAACATAAATTTGTCTTTCACACTAGCAGATGACGACCTAAGCACATAAACGCACCAAGTGTAGCTGCTTCGGAAAGACCTAGCTGAGACAAATGTCATTTGAAGACGCTTTAGGAAGTGAGTATGGCAATGCATAAATCATAATATTACGACGTTCAAACAGTGATATGTAAGGGCGGGGGACGTTTCGACTGGACTTCCACTTCACCTTAATGTCCAGCGACAGGCAACATACAGCTTTCGGTTTCTGAATATTGTGATCATCTTGAGAGCCATGTCCGGTTTGCTAACACTAATTGATTCCCATGCTGCGGCAGATCCGATAAGTATTAACAGCAGACAGATATCGTCCTTCAGTCACTGACCATCAGACTACCTGATCAACCAGACGCGGAAAGTGCATAAAGTGGCAGACAATAAGTAGCGTTCAACAAGGATGTCTGGTTTCCCCCTTCCTGGTCAACTTTGTGATGGGCGATATTCTGGAAGCAGTACTCAGAGGCTCCGAGGATCTCGAAGTGAGGATTCTGCCTAGTAGTAAGCTGACTGAAATTGGGAACGCGGAAGAAGTTGCCTTACCTACTTCTGCAGAGCATAATATAGACCATTCTGAACCGATGAAACAAGATGGGTGGTTCGTGTGATATGCACTTTTCACCTTCAAAGATTGAGTTAGCAATGACCTTATCTTGTTTATCTCGAGCGAGTCGCTCGAGAATTTTGATCACGTCACCTACTTGGGCAATGTCATCTCATCAGTACAGAGTATTGCTGAAGGGGCGAGAGCACGTAATGTATCTACCAATCTATCTCATCTAGGGGGTCGCAAAGACGTCCATTTGTCGATCAAAAGTAGGGTTATCGATAAGTGTGCATCTAGTTTTGCCCTATGATTCAGAAACAAGTTCTATTCGTGAAGAGGATGCACACAGATTGTTGGTATACGACCACGGCTATCTCCACCCGTTAGCCAATGTTAAACGGGCTGACTGTGTCGGCAATGCGACTGCTCGCGGGCGCGTACGTCGGAAGTGTGCAGGTTCGCGATCGATAACCGAGATAGAGAAAATACACGATCTTCGCTCGCTAGGTTACGCATTCCGTGCGCACACGGAGAGCCTGCCTTACTGCGCGTCGTCCTATGTGGCTGGTGATGATTAGAATGTAAAGGTGATGTGGTCATGGGTTATGAAAGCTATTGTGATGGATTATCAGGTCGGAGGTGCGAGTATTCTAACACTCGGCGGAATACCTCAACGCGGGCGAGGTACGTCAGAAAGCCCACGGCGGGCGGACCGGAGACGGCGTGGGCGATCGGATGAGTCATCACTCAACTGAACTGGACCAACGGGCAAGACATGGCAGGCAAAATAGGATTGACGGCCAAATCGGAGGCGCGTTTATTCCAACATTCAGAGGAATATCCCGACACGGCCGTGAAAGACGGTCAAAGTCCACAGTGGATAGACGGCGGAAAACATGAGCGACCAGACGAGCTATCGCTCAACGAAACTGGACTAGCGGACGAAGAATGGCGGGCGGAAAACCCCCAACAGAAGGCGCCGACCACAGATATGAACCGGGCGGAAGTGCACGCGACGTGTGAGCTGAAACCTAGAGGTGTTGTGGACTGGAATTCTTACTCATAAACGCGAGAGCGCGCGCAGCATGGTAACTAGCGAACTGGACAATAAAGATTGTACTTTATTGGACGCCTTTTCCCTATATTATGACCGCCCCAGTGAAAACGTTTGGTAGATGCCGTCTATCCGGCTGGGGAGTTCACGATCACCCACACCGCTAATTGAAAACAACTTGAGATGACCGTCTGTCTCAATCAATGGCAAGCATGTATATGCAAGGTTGTTGGTTGTCCACTTTCTTGTTCCTAAAGCTCCACTGTTTCTTGTTCTCGTTCTAAGCATTTACACATTTGCACTAATTTATTAATCCGTTTCTACGTGGACCATTATCAGGACCAATAATAGTCCGAGTCACAATACCCATAGGTATGACGTCAAAATCGAAGACCGGAATATACAATTATTCACATTACTCATAACGGCCATGAGCTTGATCAGAAGATACTGTGGATTGGATTGACGCCCACTGCCAGTGACGTAGAAAATTCTAGAAAACATATCCAATCATTACAAAATGGGCACAGCAAAGCCAAACAGAACTACAAGTGCTGAAGATGCGGGCACTTCAGTGATCACAGCACGCGGAAATATCAGATAACGTATTTAACTAGAAAGTTGAGTGTTCATGAGGTCGTAACCGGATGAGCGACAGTTATTCACTGTGAATAGTAAGAGCCTCCATACTTTGTCAACACATTAGTTGACCATTACGCGTTGTTACCCGAGTGTTGGTGATTACACTAAATAATCCCAAACAAGCGTTCAGATGGTACGTAGAGTACGTGACTTATCCAAGGCAGACTGTATGGCTCGATCAGTTGACTGACTGACCGCGTATACCAAGCTCACAGAAATACGCATTGACGAACGATCACGTTGCTCACGCGACCATTCTACTCGATGTGAGCTAACTGGAGGAGATAATGATGATCAAATACAGCAAGCACGTTAAGATTATTGTCAGAAACAAACCACGTTTCCAAACCACAGAGCAAAACAAATCGCACATACATACTACACACCCTTCCTTTCAACGACAACCAGACGTCATTCGGACGCTACAGATGATGCGGGTTGAGAAAGACAACACATGTTTTCGATACTGTTGCTGACATCTCATCAGCATTATCACGGGCTGCTACTCAAGTATGTGAAACGGTCCACAGCCACAAGCAGACTGCCCTTGACAGAGAACTGGGGATTAAAAATACCCGGTACTGAATTAGCATTTTGTACTTTGAAGATACGAAGCACATTTCATGTAGTCCATCCCGGTAGGCAGCTTGTTTATCGTGGCTCGCATGCCTCAGGTAAAGGGGCAAGCCAAAACAGTGTCATTCACATACTCCGTGCCGGTCAAAATGAGACCAGGATAAAATTCGAAAGTAAGCTCATCGGATTTCTCAAACACATGCTGTGAAGTGTTGTCCATAATAAAAATGAACAGCGAGAGAGATAGCAGATACCACTGATGAACACCACTAAGAGTGATGAGCACCCGAGACAGTAGTCCATAAGCTCTCATCTCACTTGAAGAGTGAGCAGACAACCAATCTAAGGGATTCACGCACTGCTCTGAAACTCCTTAGCGAAGGAGACAGCTCCTGAGCGTCTTATGAACAAACGCATCGAAGACAACCCTGAAGTCTAAAAAATACCACGACTGTTGGCTGTCCGTAAAAGAGCCAATGCTTCAAGAGCCATCACATTGTAAAATAGTGGTAAACGTATACTCGGCTGGACCAGGGTCTTGCATTTTCCTCTTCACGTGTCTGAGTTTCTTTGTGTAGTGAACCAACGCAGTATAAGACCGGTGAGTAACTTGAACACGACAGAGACTAAACACTGATGCCTCCGTGGTTTTCACATAAACTTCGGACTCTATTTTGGAAAGGAGAATAGCTGCCGGTAAGCACAAATCACGACGTACCCCACAATTTTCTCAAACCGTTTAAAGGAATTTTCGCAACTGATGTCACCCTTCTTCTGCCGCTGTTGGAAACAGGAAGAGGGGAGACATGAAGTCTTATGGTGCTTCAACAGCATAAGCTCTATGGCTACTTCAGTTTCCGACAGAGGGTCGCCGAGAACGCAAAAACCGACCGCTCGGGCCCCATCATATAGGTAGTTCAGCTGAAACTAACTGAATTGCTTCTCAGAATATTTAGCCCAACATTTAAGTTGGCGCGGCTAGTGGGTGATATGCTGATAACACAAGTGCCTCAAATCGATGCGTGACTGCCACACAACCGTGGAGAGAACAAACAAACCTTAAATGGGAAACGGAAGGGAAAGGGTTAGAACACCGAAAAGATTATCGTCCGTGCAATTGCAAATGGAAAGTAAGTCTTTAATGCTAATGAGACAGCCCTATATTACACGGTTCCACCTTGACATAATAGTAGATTAAAAACTCACGAGTAGAACACATGGAAAGTCTCAAAGAGAGGCAATTACCATGACTGATGGTAACCTGTCTGGTGAGAAACTAATATCTGGGGGTTAGCACGGCAAAGTTGCCAATTCCTTGTTGTCGGTCGAAGAACATCCGGATTACCCCAGTATTTTTCATGAATGGTTGACACCCCTGATTCGCTGGCTAATGTTGCAAGGCTGGAAGACTAGTCTTTCCGTTGGCAATTCTGTTTCACAGCGCGTCCCTGTGACGTATTCAATTATACGTTCGGGTAACCTACCACCAAGTGCCTTTGCAGTGATTCAACCTATGAACCAGGTGGTAACATGGCGACTCGAATGAAAACTTTCAGAGCTGTTACTGAGGCATATTTTAAAGGAAGCCCATCGGCGGAAAGCGGAACCAACGAGAAATGTTCGTTTGCTACAGGCAACAAAGTACATCATTCGGTCATGGAAGTTGTGTTTTAAGGAACACAAGTTTTGCAGCTACACCAGAAGCGCAAGATCATAATGTCGATAAGGTTAGTTTAATGAAAGAATTGAAACAATTCTCTAAGACCGACGATCAACTAGTTGTTGGAGCAAAACAAGCCGACCTTGAAATAAACAGGCATGAAGAGATAAAATATGTTCTCGTACATTTTTTTCTTGTTATCAGGTGCTATCAGATGGACAGACAATTAACTAGGTACAGTGCCGGAGATTGAAATAACACCATTCTCAAAGACAACAATACAGCAATGGTTCGAGGTGATGCTCAATTGCCATACGACTATAAAGCAAGGCTTAGTGGAGAAAAAAGAAAGGGACGGGACTTGACCATTAAAAACACTTAGGTATAAGCCCAAACGTTCGACATCAAAGTCCCTACATCTTACAGACAACCACCTGGGATGACCTTCGACTTCAGTCACTGCGACAGACTAATCCGGATACATACGGTCAAAAAGTTCCTCTCAAAGGATGAATACGTTAAAAATGTTCCTCAACTATATTTTGAAAAATGGATATGGCTTGATGATACGTTGTTACAACCGGTTTTAATCACGAGTGTAACCCCCCTAACCATAGTTTTTGATTATTTTGTAAATATAAGTGTTGAGGATATAGTCACATGTCACTATCAAAGTTTAAATAGGGATACGGAAACTAGACATAAACTGTGGTACCCAGCAATTTAAGTAATCGCGAAAGTTTTCCACACAGTCTAGATATGGCCAACAGGCTGGTCAGAGGAAGCAGCAAAGTTCATAGCACACTCCCTTCACCAACAAGGGACAGGTTTTGGGGCAGCACTAGGTGGCTACTGAAAGGAGAATGACCCCTACTGGAGCTAGCGAGGCCTGTTTTTTAAAAGAATATAACAAAGTAGTATCCACCTAAAACTAATACACCATTCCCCTTCCTACAGAGTCCACTTCGGCTGTAATAATGTAAAAAGGAAATTCTGTTGGCCATAGGTTTTTTGAAAATTCGCAACAACGGTTGATTAGAGGACTTACGAAGACGACCCATTTCGTCATTTCGCTACTGAACAACCCACCAACTTTTGGGGGAATATTTTCACCAGGGCATAAGCTTACTCCGAAAACCACTCAGCAGTAAAATAATTCTCAGAACGTATACTATACTTACAAATGTTCGACAACGTTGATCACTACGTTGAACGGAGAAAGCAAAGGTGACAGATGCACGTCTCCTACCTCCGACCAGCAGCACTATGAATAGTTTAGCTCTTTGATTTCCAAAGTTCTCGCATCACTGTCTGTTCGTACTTTATGAACCAAAATGGAGCAAACTTTTACCTATGGTTACGTGTTCTTGAGGGACCATATCTTGACGAAACATGGCGACTTCATCGAAAGAAAAAAAGTCGCTGAGAACAGCCTTCAGAGGTCTGAAAAGACCCACGACAAATTTCGCCAAACAACTTACAATAAGACCGGCAAATGTAATCCTAAATAGCAACCTAATGGAAGATCAAACATGAGTAACTCCTTACACATATTTCGTATCTCGTGAGTATCTCGAATACAACAATTCCCTCGGCAAGCGCTTCTGGTATTTAGTCTTGAACGCGCGGCTGACATCAGCATCCAAAGGCTGCAACTGCGACGGGAAACTTAGTAACGTAACAAGGGTCTTTAACGTGCTGGGGTGAATATCAACATGTTGTAAACAATTAACAAATGGGTACAGAACGTTCTTCGTGTAGCTCTCGTTCTGATATTGAGTTTCAGCTATCCCGTAAACATCCCACGAGTCATCAGTTCCACAGGAGTTGTCTCGTACTGCATCCGTTGGGTCTTCATTTCCCTTTCCTTTGAAGCATAATGGATGCCAGTTTTTCCCCATAGCCAACAGTAGTAAGCTTTCATCCGTCGCGTCGTGACTCCAATGCAACATGAGCCGTTCCTCCATCGAACAGTTCTTTTGTGCATTGATTGCCAAACTTCCGCGTGGTGTTGCCTGATGACGCATAGCGGTGGTGGTGCCAATAAAAATGTTATGTGAGTAGTGTGATTATTCATTGGAGGTTCTCCATTTAGTCATAGTGGATGGCTTGCAAAACAATACTGCGGTTACTGGAAAGTTATAGCACACCGAGATTATAATTTGGGTGAGCAACCATTACTGATCGCAAACGACCTCCTTCCAAGATCCTCAACAATACCTCTGTCTTCCCATCCTGTTAAGGGCCAGTGACAGGGGGAAGTTTCAATCTGGCCTGCAAAAGCCAGTTGTATACGCATCCATTTTCCAGGGAGAATATGAATAAAACTTCAGCCTAAGTAACGTCGTCAGTTATGTAAAATAGTGATTTTCCTACACATGGATAATGTTAAAGTATGAGCTTCGGCTGTGAAACGTAATACAACAAAATTCACATTTTTAAGTCGGCTTCTTAAAGGACTGTTTCTCATTGGGGTGTATTTTGTAATCCCTCAAGATAAACGTTCTGGGGTAAACCAGGAAAGTTTCTTTTGGAAGAGCTCTCGTTGGGGACCACTAAATTCACTTTGAATTGTCCGATGAATTTCACGCTGGGGTTCAATGTTATTGTCCCAAAAAACCCAGCAACGTCCACAAACACCCAGGGAAGTGAGACTCTATGGCGCTACAAAACACCTTGACGGTGACAGGCTTGTTTTACATTACCAACTTATCCAATTCATCCAGATCGCTCCTCATACATCTAGTATACCTCTGCCGCATTTAACAGCGGAATGCTTCAGCGTCCTACCAGTGGACTGGTTCTTTGTCATCCAGACCCGAACATTCCTTCAGGATATCATAGGGCAAACCGATTCTACCAGCTTCTAAAAAAGTTAGCCTATTCGTGGCCGACGGTAAGTTACCACAGCATACACCTGCGTGATCCATCTCCGAACACGTGAGCAATGCACAATGTGGTCACCACTAGACTATATCGCGATTGAGCGTTGACCTCGGGACATAAATGTTGAATCATATGAACTGTGCACAAGTGAAGATATCACGACTACGTGATTGTACTACAAGCCTAACCAGGACAGATGTTGCGACCCGATGTTGCGTTCGCGATTTAAAGAATGACAAGTTGCCCAACTTTAAAGTACACGCCTTTTTTCGAAAACAACTGGGTGCCGTGAAGTAACATAACATGCATGTCCCTAAGCACATTAGATACTGTAAGTTGCGGTAATATAAACTTATACAGAAAGGCGGTGTTGGTTCCGAATGGACAAAGTTCAACCAGTTTTCAATACCGTGACACATGTGCAGTCCCGTGCCGCAAAACTACTGAAGCACCTTACTGTTATTAAGTCGTGTATGTGACAGCAGGGCAACAGAAAGAACCGGTAACTCGAAGAACGACACGATGGTGAGTTTAAATGACCGATGGTGTACGGGTTGCAAAACCCTACACTTGAGAGGCCCATTGGCGCACGTCCGAGCCATCTACTATATCTACCTGAACGTACAGATGTATTAGCTGATTGCATTGCACTAAGGAGAATGCAATTATCAAGCAGGTCCGGAGCAGAATCTTCAAAAAAAGGATGGAAGAGACTAACTTACTCAGCAATCCTATCGACAGGAGTGCAATCTGAGAAAATTTTAAGAAGTTAACGCTGTTTGTTTCAGAAATGTTACTACGGCTGGCAAAGCGGATCGACGGAGAAACAAGGGACAAAGCTTTACAGAAATTCGTGAGGTGAACATTTGAGCCGATTAGCAAACGGAGATTTTTTAACCACAGAATGCAGCATGTAAGACTCTTATGTGCATTTCTATTAATGCCATATAAGTGCGCTTTAACTACATTCACAGACGAGCCTTGGGTTGACAACCTGAGGATGTCTTATCAAATCCCTTCTCTTTTTACGTAAGTCAACAGTGCCCCAGCTATGCAGAAAAAGTTGCGAAATACCACATGTGTAATCTAATGTAAACGTATGTAACATTATGGCGCCCGAAGAGCTCCAGGCAGATCAGAATGAGGGCTGAACCCAGGCGGCGGGAAAGACAAAACCTTTTGGTCTACGTAAAGCAGTCACTGTCCGAAAAAGACCGTCCTAGCTAGATGTAGTCTTTGTTAACCTCGAAGTCGAAAGCGAACAGTTTTCTTTAGTCTTGGTGTCTACAAATGTAGATGATGAGATGACTTGAAGATTTAAATGTACCATAAAGAAGCCCAAGTGTCAGTACGCCGTTAGTCAAACCATCATACAGGAAAGCATGTTATTAAAATTACACGAGCCCGAAGCTCAGTTAGAAATGTTAGCGCTTAGTAATACTGCCCTTTAAGGAGTGTCTTGGATACAAGCTACCTAGTACTTTGTTAGAACTAACGTTAATTGTTGGTTGATGAAGGTATAACTTAAGAGCAGCGCAACGTTAGCGCGAGATGAGAGATGCGAAACAATGAAGAATGAAGGAGTAGAAAACCAGTGGGGATATACCATTTGTTATGCCCTCACGAATGTGTATCTGAACACAAGTAATACTGTGCGTCTTATGACACCAGTGGGCTACGGTGGGCGAAGAGAGCAAGACAACACGTCAGTTTAAAGTCAGTGAAATTAAACAAAAAAGCTTCATATGAAAACATCAGTTTACCTGGATAGAAATCACTCGGCTTGGACAATTTTATTCGAGCACCCGTTTCCCACTGGACTTGAGCAATTGATTCACCACCCTTTCCTATTATTGCACCAACAGCCCCAGAGGGCACCAGTATCTTCATATGAATAGCATCTACAGAGATGCAGTCGGATAGAAGAATAATTACCATTCCTTTTTCTATACGTATGGGTGACCGGTGTTGGTTTATCCGGTTCTCTTTCACCACGTCGTTCATCTTCCTGCATTCCTCCGGACTAACTTCAGTATCCATAAAAGTTAACGGACCTAGGGTTGTTTACCGTTTACAAAGGAGTCTCTCTGATCTGTACATGAAAGTGTTGAACGTTGGTGGTCGTTCAAATACCGCTTCAGATCAGCAGGTACAGCTGACACCGAACAGCTGATAGCCGATGGAGCGCAGCGTACAAGTAGAACTCAATGGATCAATGGATCAACCGAACTGAAACATTGAAATATGAATAAAAGCTTACTAAATATACGCTGCCTTTCTGTGTGTAAGCGTTTCCAAATTTAATATTCTGTGTGCATGACGACGTAGGTAAAAACTATCGAGCGCCACTTTTAAAACTCCGGATTTCCACAAGAGCCCGTTTCCTTTCGTGCCCGAAAAAATTAATTTGAACAGCCGAAGTTTCCGATTGGTTGATAGATTAATTATTACCAAAATGTACATCTTCGTCTACAACGCCTAGTTGTATGTGTCCCGATGTAAAAACGTATGCACTTACATGGAAAGAACAAATACGAGTGCGCTGATTTGTATAATGATATATATATATGCGTATATATATACATAAGAACGCGTGTCTTGATGTATGGGATTCTAGATGTAAGTATTCAATGATTCGATGATTCAGTGGGTTGTAGACGGAAGTAGGATATTGGAGCTTTTGAGGCTTCCGTATCTCAATGCGTAGAATCTCGAGGACCTCAGCAACAGGCTGAAATGGGGAAAAAAGGTGCAGTATCTGAACTAATGCAACAAATTTTGGTCAAGGTGAGCCTTGAAAACTGCAACAGAGCTGGAAGAAACAACATGGTCCGGTAGAGTATTCCAAGCCTTGCAAACGCGCAATGAGAAAAAGCTGTCTGTATCCAAGCCTGCTATGTCGAATCTCTAGTTTTAGGGGTCGGCCCCCAGTGTCAATATGCATGCATTTGCTATCTCGTCAGAACCCATTGCTCGGGGGCTCCTTTGCGTGCTTGCTTCTGTCTTGACCTGGCATATTTGACTTCCGATTCAGCGGAAAATCTCTGGCCCAAGCGAGCATTCTCGGAGCTGTCATGCAACATCAGTCTCGAGAGAGGCAGCTGGTGACGTACAAGGGCAATGGCTTTCCGAAGGTTATGATAACATAACTGACCCACTTCCCCACGTCTCAAACCCATTTGCAAGTTCGTCAAGGAAACATAACAAGTTGACGGCACACGACTGCTTCCCCATGAAAACCATGCTAGTGCACAGAAAAGACATTGTTGTTCGCAAGATGCTCCACTATTCTATCTACTGTCAGTCCTTCTAGGGCCTTCAGTACCACGAGGGTAATATTCAACGGTATGCAGTTGGTTGTTTTCTCTTTCAAAATCTTCCAGTGCTCCGGTATGTGAGGCTTTTTAGAAGACCTACTGAAGAACTCAGTAAGTGGTTCAGCTAGTCTCTCAGTCAGCAGCTTGAGTACTTCCGGGCACGTACCACCCGGTGACGCCGTCTTGCCGGATTGAAGTTTATCGAACGAGTGTCTTCCCACCTTATGTTCATTTCAGTCAAACTGCCCTCATACTCTGCCAAAGTCCAAAGTGTCAACCTGCTAAAAGAAATCAAGGAGAACCTCCGTTTTTCGTTTACTTGTATACACGGCGGCACGATGCATGCTCTTCTTCGTCCAACCGCCACTAGAAGGGCCGGCCCAGATTGCATGCAATGGTACGCCCCTGGGTTACTGTTGACGTTTTCAGTTAATCACTCTGCGTGTTTGAGAAGACATTAATCGTTAACCGACAGCGTGGTTGTCCCGGTAGAATGATACAGCAAAAGTCTTTTCTGGTGGCCACTCTGGTTAAACCTACTCTTCTTACTGCTTTCTAGACCAAGCTCTCTCTACGCCTCCCTTCCACCACGAGGAACCGCCCTTATGCGCTACCCTTTGCATTGGAGAACGCACATCCATCAAAACTGTCTGATTACTACTAATGTTGTTTCCGCCTAAACCCACACTGTTTCCGTGAGGTAAAGAATTCGTTCAATTAGCTGCTCAGCGAAGCTTCGCCGCGTCCATGCTACGAAGATTTCTGCCCGGTGGCCCAGTGCTTTCCATGTTTGGACTGTTTTCAACAATCCCGCGTTCGCCTTCGCCCAACGGCACCGCTTTGGCAAAGCTGCTATCTGTACCTAGGGTTGGTTGCAATTTCCACCACGCGAGTGAAGAGTGTACTTTCAACATCTTCACGACTAATGAACCTCCTATCTAAGCTTCACAAAATTGCTCCGACAGGCATTCACCCAGATAACTCCGATACCTGAACTACATTGTCCAGTTTCCCACCGATGTTCGCCATGTACCTAGGTCTGCAAATGTTGGCTTGGATGCATTTCTGCGAATACACAGTTTGTTACGGCTGCTGACTTTAATTCAGTTAGTAACATGGCGATATTACAACAACCCGTTTATGAATGACATGAAACGCACCCGTCTGCGCATCACTGCAATGCCATTGACATCCTCAGCTGGTACCACCGCGTACGTAAACTTCCCAGGGTATCCAAGACTCATCGTACTTCTCTCCTGGTGAAGAACAGTCTTTGAACCGCTGCACAGCCTGTCATGCTCAGAGATACGTACAAAACCGAGGCCAATCGCGGCTCATTTGTTTAGCATAACACGAGTCATGGTGCACGACATTGAGCCCTATGTCGCCCTGCTTGCCAGCCGTCCAAAAGCAGTCGACACACAAAGAGTTTGCTAAGAACTTTCTAGGCCCCCGACGATCGTTCTGAACACGTTCACCTGGAAGTCGTCGGGGCACTCTCACCTTATTAGGTAACAGTCGATTTACTCGCCGACCAGGAGTCGTACCGTTAACAGATCAGACATGGTCGTCTACAGCATGCACTTTTGTCACGCCCTGGGTCACACATTTTGGTGTTTCTCTTCGATATTATCCGTGGTTCACGTCAGCCGGACAGATCAGTTACTGGTATGAACGCATGCTGCATACTTATACCTTGTTCATAGGTCGAGTTGAATGAACGGAGTAGCTAATTCTGTGAACGCATACGGCATGCCTGGGGTGGCATGGTTGTACGGGTCTAGCTATCTTATGTCAATTTCTGAGACTGGCGGTTTCATACTGCATATGTATCAGAATAGTGAATGTGTGCAATAATGAATCGAGGCATGTTATATCATTTACAACACCTCCGTGTGAAGTAAGTTGAACGACAGTTTACCAGTCACGTTTCCCGTATTTCGTTTCGTTTTGAGCCATTTCATCCGAAGCCCTGTAAGGTCTCCACTCGTCTGTGGTCTCAGGTTGGAACCGAGAGATATAAATAATGTAAACGGCACACTCGGACATATCTTTAGAAGACCGGTAATAGGTTGGCTGTGTTTCGTCTGTTCCCTGGGCCGTTTGCATTGGTTCCATTTATAACTTTTCCATTCAGTCAACGTTGGGTACTACGACTGCGTAATCTGCAGCCAGGATATGTCGACAGGTTACTATTCTTTGCCCATTCTCTTCTGCTGCAGATCTCACTGATGGTTTTTGGTATGATTTCCAATTTTTCGTGTGCTCATATTCCCGACCCACAGACAATCTCTGTCGTACATCCACAGAAGTGTACAGTCTGCCAAGCACATCTCATTCGGCATTGAACCCTATGGCGTCATAAGCGCTACCTAACGTATGTAAAGCAAGAGGAACATTACTGTCATCACCAAACTGGATACGAGATTATCCTGTTTGCTCATTGACGCAGTCGCCTTCAACCTTCACCGCCCATTCACTCCTGCACATCATGTTAAACAAATCGTCAGACCAAGCCATTCAACTAATGGCATACGTTCAACTTCGGTCCCGGGTGAGTTGCATATTTCTATCAGGCTGCTCGCCTCCCGTATGTTAGTCGACATTTCAGACATTTAGGAACTCCTGAACATGTTTGGTGAACCCCCGAGAAACTCGTCCGAAAAACTTTGAGGGTAGTCCCCTCAAACTCTCATCTCCTAGCCCACATTAGGCATTTTATAATGACTTCACTTGTACATCTTTCACTTTGCAATTTCCAATGTTTCCACAATGCTACTAATTGTGTCGAACCTGCGTCATCACCCAACTGGTACACTTCAACCGTATATCTGCGTAGTAAACCAGCAAATAAATCGGCTCGGGAAAATCCCACCTGCCGTTCGCCCTGCGCTCCACATACATGCACTCGCTCATTAGGTCCCAACACGCATCCTCTCCGATATGGTTCACAACAGTGTCCTTCTTGTGGGGGGATCACCACAGCAGGTTCATCAGTCACGCGAACGCAGGCCATCTCCGACAACCTGACATGTAGTAACCTGACGACCGCGGAAGTGTGCAACTTCCTTAACCAATGAATAGCGCAGAAGTATGCAGTACGCTTTCACAACAGTGGCTGATCGGCCTAGTTGATGTAGGCCAAGGAAAACGTAGATAAGAAACACACCTGGGGCGACTATATACAATAGTATTTTTTGAAAGCCACACTCATTTGTACATTTTGGATAACCTTGGTTGTTTACCCACACTTGTTTTAGTCAAGCTGTCCATTTTGTATCATCCGTCCAGGGCGAACAGCACAACTCGCTCCGAGCCAATCTGGATTGACGTGTTTTTCTGGACACTACTTTTCATGGTCGAAAGCAATATGCGGGGATCAGCGTACTGAATCTTTGCTTTTCACTGTCATTCGGTTCTCGGTAGCGAGTACTGACCGGGTAGTAGTCTGCTGGTCTAGCCCCAACAAGTAGTGAGCATGTGATTTTCAAACGTTCCGTTGTATTAGCCACCCGTGCCATGGTAAACTTATCTCCTCGCATATTAATTGTTGTTCTTGACATACGCGTAATCGGTTGTTTGTCCCTGCTTTTATGTACGTTGAACATTATAGTCATTTATATGCTTTCTTACTGCGACTTAATTAGTAGCTCTTGATAGCTCACACCCGTGTCAGCACTACATAATATCTGAAGCATGTCGACAACCCTCTATCTGTACTCATGCGCCAGCGGTCTCTCCGATTCTGTAAGTAAATCCTTTTCTTTTATTCGTTTGCTAGAAGCAAAGATTTTCAAATGCGGAACTAGTCTGATCAAACGAGATGCCCTCAGTTGTTAGCCAGGCTTTGGAATGGAGTCGCCACGCAGCTTAGGGATGCTATATTAAACTTGCCGGTACAGCACAAGTACGGGACCCTAAAAAAATCAGTTATTAAAAGCGACACCCTCTGAAAAGACCCGAGTGCAAGAACTTTTCTACAAGCTGAAGCTGGGCGACAAACGCCCTCCCGCCCTTCTGACAGAGATGCAGAAACTCATCGATAGCTATCGCAAGGATGAATCCATCGTCCCGCAACACTGGCTTGATAGACTGTCAGAAGCAACGCAACCGATGTTTCCGTTGCTCATCCACAACCTCTCGCCGAGATATCGAAAATCGATTATAAAGCAAAAGAGCGTTTACAACCACTACTGGGCCGCTTATGCTTACCACACAATAGTCCACGCCTAATAATAGACAGATGCGGTTCCAACAATGCGGTTACCGCATTTAATGGTCCAACAGACATGGGGGTACTAAGAGTTGAGATGGCAGCTTTGTGCCATGGACTTAACGAAACTTCTTCAGGCTTTTCTTTAAGTTGTGGACCTGCTATTTCACGCAGGCGACATACCGCGGTCAAAATCGACTGTTGTTTGTACCAGGAACCTTTTGGTAACCGAGCTAAACAGTACACCCAACCATGCACCTACGCATAATCAAGGCGATGCAAACTAAGCAGCCGACCTCTAACGGCAAACAATGCCGTCGGCGCTAACTGTCCCGGTTGCATCATTTTTGTGCGGGACGTGAAAACCAGAAACCCGTTCTTGGTTGAACTCGGAGCGCAGGTTAACTTGTTCTCATCCACAAAATACAATGTGTCGGACCCCTGTAGCCCACAGCTCAGTGCTGCAAGTGGCGCGCCCACAACCACATATAGACAGTGTTCTTTAAACCACAACTTTGGCTTCGTACGAACATTCCGCTGGGTGTTTACAATTGCCGCGATGACTTTTTCCATACTCGGCATCGATTTTCTGTGGCATCTTAACCTTCTGATCGACACGAGATACCGTCTATTATTCGGTTACAGAACTATGCTAGACACGCCCAGATTGCACGCAACAGATACTGCCAAACACCAACATATGCCCAATCCGCCGCCCTCAGACAATTTGTGGATCTTTTCACTTAGGTCCCACAACTGGTTCGCACATCGGACGACATTTTAACAGTGACCTCTTTTGTCACACGCCATATCCTCTTTAAGAGACTACTCCGTCTCAGCACGGCCCCGCCGGTTGGCTACCGACAAACTAAACCTCGCCAGGGCAAAGTTCGAGCAGATGCCCGAACTTCGGGTAACACGCCATTTCAAGAGTCCATGGGTTCCACCGTTGCATACGGTTCTAGGAAGTCAGACGATTGGCGCCATGCGGTGATCACCACGGGCTCAACAAAGCAACGGTGACTGACAGGTACCTCATCGCACACACGCAGGATTTAACTACTTGCTTGTATAGAAAAGCAGTAAGCAGCAAGATTAATTCGCCATGTGGTTATCACCGGATCCCGGTAGTTAGAGAAGACATACTCACAACCGCGGTTATCACCCTTTTTGGGCTTTTTTCAATGTCTTCGAAGGCCACAGCACAGCTCAAACTTCTCAAAGCCTTAGTCATGAAGTGACATGCGGTCCAGATTTTATCTACCCCTGCCTGGATTATATTGTATTTGCTAGTTCTTCCCAAGGAGAGCATTCCATGCACCGTCGCACCCCACCAAAACGTTTGAGCCAACATGACGTCACAGTTCGCTCCACCAGGTGCGAACTAGGTGAGACAAAAATAGAGTTTCTAGGTTACAAGATATCAGAAAATGGAATCGCTGCACTCACAGACAAGATCACGGCCATCCGTGAATGCCCCAAACCGACGTCCCATGGATGACTTCTTCGCTTTAGTGGTTTGCATAGCTACTATCGACATTTCATACTTCTCTGTGCGCATATAATACAGCCAACGACCGATCTGCTCCGTGGAAATGAACGCAGCTTCCGGTCCACGGAGGCCGAAAGCACTTCGTTCATTGAGCTCAAGGGTGAGGTCGTAGACTTACCTTCTGCTGCTCACTCCAATCCAAACGCACCACTGTAAATCGTAGCTGACGTTTATGATACGGTTGGTAAGCAGTGACAACCTTTAGCTTTCTTCTCTAAATGTTTACAACCCGTGAAATCCAGCTACGGTACGTCTGGTAGAGAGTTACTGGCAGTCTACTCAGGCATCCACCACTTCCGTCATTCGGTGGAAGGCGAGGTCTTTAATGTTTACATCGATCAAAAACCGTCAATCGATTCTTTAAACGCTTCATTTAAACAGGCATTCCCCAAGGAGAGTTAGGCATCCACACTATATCACTCAGTTTACGACCGATATACAACATGCTTGGGTAGGGAAAACTGTCGCGAACGCTCCTTCACGCATCCATAGCCTTAGCGCGCATGCTGACAATAGAACTGAGTTGGCAGCCATGGCCGCTGCGCAAGCCACCGGCACTTAGGTCGAACACTTCCGCCAACAAAGCTATCTCACTATCCAACTCGTACCTCTGACATCATCAGAAGAAACAATTCTTTACGGAAACTTCCAGGACTTATCCCGGGGTGTAGTACCTGCATCTTTCCGCCGCACAGTGTTAAATACAATGCGCTTTTTTTCATCCCGGCGTATGCACTTCATTTGAAGTTGTCATTGAACGTTTCGTATGGCCCGAAATAAACAACGATGTCCGTAATTGGAACCGTTCTTGTATCCAACGTCAACGCCTTAGGGTCATCGTGGAGCACGTTGTTTGCCATGCGTACATTTTCACCTCTTGCAAGCCGATCTGGTGGACCCAGTACCATCTTCGGGTGGCTTTATCTGTCTGTTCCCGTGTGCTAATAGCTTCGCAGGATGGCCTGCAGCTATACCGCTACCTAACTGTTCCTAAGAAACGGCGGGCGGCGTCTTCCTGGAACGTTGGGCGGTACAATTCGGTTGTTTGGCAGCGGTGACCAGAGATCGTGGATCGAACTCTAGAGGAAATTTTGCAGCCCTATTGGATACGTTAGAAAGCATAGTAGCGCCATTAATTACCGTCTGGCAGCAAACCGGAGGATTGAGTGTTTGAACAATCAAGTACAGGCCGCTTTTATTGCGCATGCTAATCTTTGCGGAGAGGGCGCTTCATTTGGTCGTTTCATAACTACGGAACACAGCTAGGGAGGGCCTAAACGTCACGGCAGCTGAACTAGTTTTTGATAGCACACTTGGGTCACCAGGTGAGCTCGTTTTACTTGCACCTCCAGCGCCGTACAATCATGGCAGCAACACAGCTCATTTCGCCCACCATACGGCAAAGCTTCACCCGATGTAGCCTACTGAGCAATTATCAGCTATGTACGTTATGATGTCCTAATGTACTTATATCCTTCTACGCACAAATGATCTGTGTCAACCACTGCAACATCCATACACCCGCACTTATCGTGCCCCCGCAAGAGATGCGAAAACCTCTGCCGTTGGTCTCAACGGCAAACGCGAGGTAGTTTCTGTCGACAGGCAGAAACCTACATTTATTGAGGAATCACCAGCCACACCACCGTCGGCAAGTGGTGGAACCCCCATGGAACACCTGCTGGCAGCAAAAGGCGCCGAGTTCCCGGAACCCCCTTGGGTCATCAATATATCCAGCAACCTCAGACCCTGCTCCCTCTTGCTTCGGGTATAATAGCGCTGGTAGGGGGCTTCGTCAGCCCGCATATTTCTTTTTTCTATTAATGAAGCTTTTCAATATAACAAACGCATCTTCGTTCACATCGTTTTCGTCCACATGCTCTTCTGAGTTACGGTTTACCTAGATCTAGCGACATATTTTAAAAGGCTCAAAAACAATTTGATACTGACGGTCTACCCGCTCATTTTCTGAGTTTTGAGATATTTTGACACGTGAACGAAAAGCAACAAAATTTTTGTTCTCACTCTCATGCCTTTGTAACGTTTTCTACACTATTTTCTATTTCATAATTCTTATTATTATTCACACGTTCCACTTGCCTCAACTTCTCATGTACAGCTAACATTTAAACCAACTTAATCGAACTAATCAATAATCAGTTAATACAACACACACTTCTCGGTCCGC